>JAODAL010010681.1:0-103810 GCA_025379985.1 Phyllomedusa bahiana | reverse complement strand
TTGGCCCAAAAAAGGCCAACCGACCCCGGGGCCCCAACCACGTCAAAACCCCCTCCCCCCCCCTCCCCTCCCCCCACCACCAAGCTTTCCTCACTGCCCAGCTCTCGAGCCCATGATCGGGGACAGCCTCCGCTTCACCCCACCGCCCCCGAGTACCACCAGCCCACCAGAGACCCATCCTACCCCCCCTCCTTCCGCCAGTTTGACGCCTGCACCCTTACAGCCCCAGCTACAGCCACCTTCTGTCTTCCAGGTTTTGGGAGCAGAAGAAACCTTTAAAAACCCAAACCACCCCCAAAGCCAAAAGCCTAAGTCGCATTGCCAGGTTTTTGTTTGGGAAATTTTGTTTTTCCGTCTGGTGGACAAGAGGGGTTCCCGCCACTCAGGGCCCTTTGCCTCCCCCAACCAGATGCGAGCAGGCATTTCTTTCCCAAAAAGCCGCCCCTGCCCTGGCCCCACTGTCATCAAAATTTAAAGGGCCCGTTTGTCTGCACTGGGGCCGGGAAAATCCATCTACCACCACAAATGACGGGGTTTAAGCACGGCCAAGGGCCCTATATCTCTGTGACAGCTCACTGGGTGAGCGGGGGGAAATGTCTCGGGGGGTGACGTGGCTCTCAGGCTCGGCGCAACGCTCTTAAAAACCGCGGGATGGTGCGGTTTCTTTCCCCCAAAGGCCCCTTGGTGGCATCACTGCCCAGAGAAAACCGGGCCCGTTTGAAATAATCTGCTTTGGAGACCGCCACACACAGGTCAGATGGGAGGGCTCTGCAAC
The DNA here is from genome assembly GCA_025379985.1 of Phyllomedusa bahiana. Taxonomy (NCBI): domain Eukaryota; kingdom Metazoa; phylum Chordata; class Amphibia; order Anura; family Hylidae; genus Phyllomedusa; species Phyllomedusa bahiana. Next base: position 103,035 of record JAODAL010010681.1, on the reverse strand, counting down.
AAGACCGACGTGGCTGGGTGCAAACCTTGTCCCGGGGAAGGGTGGGTGCGAAAAGGGGCGAAATTTTTGGGGCCGCCCTTAAATCGGTAGGGGGACCACCCTTTCCCTGGCACATAAATAACCTTGTCGCCAAAAATTTCTAAAGAGCTACCCCGGTTGGACTGCCTGCTGAAAAGGGGCTAAAGTCTAAGTTCGACTCCGGGCCGTTCACCCCCGCTTCGCCCGCCTGGCTGCGTTGCAGCGTCAGCCGGCCCCCCCCGTAAAACCGTCCATTTTTGATTTTGGCAACAGCGGAATTCCACCCTCCAATCTCCAATTGTGGCAGCAGCCAATGCCTTTTTGCAGTACGAAGTGACACATGGCCTACAAGCAGGGGGTCGGCCCTCGGGTGTTGACCCGAGAGTGGAGGCAGGTAAAAAAGCTCTTGCACCATCCTTGCCATTTTGAAGAACCCCCAAAATGGTCAGGGGGAAAAATCCCCCTGTCAGCAAGAGCATTGGGGGATTTTAGGAACACGGGGGAACTCGAAACAACGGGTCCCGCCGCGACGAGGAGGAAGGGACCAGATCGGCCCGGGGAGCCTTTCCTCTCAAATCCACAGGGCCCACATTTCAAAATTTTTCATCGGCCCTTCATTGGGCAGGGTTGGGTCCAAGTAGTGCAAGGGGGCACAGCTCTCGGGGTGCATCACTCGGGGCAAGTCAGGCTGTGTTGAAGCGTGCCGGGGGAAGCGGGAGGAGGGGGGAAAATCCAAAACCGAATTACCGCTCCCTGCCTTGGAAAGAGGTTGGGGGCGAATTTAGGCGGGGGAGGAAGATGAGGAAGATCAGTTTTCTAGTGCCCCTCGACCCAGAGGGTTTGGGGAAATCAAGGGCCCATCCCAATAGCTTGGATGCTCCATTTCCTCCAAATATCCTCCATTTAAGCCAACAAAAAGAACAACAGTTACTGGGTGGGCCCCCCTCCGGACCCCGTACAAAACAAAACTCAGCACTTTCCTTTCCCCCCCCCCAAATAAGAAAAAAGCAGGAAATGGAACCTTGGATTGATCAAATGAGACATCTGTTCTCTCTTCACGTTCCCAAATGGGCAGGGGGAACAACATCACACGGAAGCATAGAGTGGCAATAGGAGCGGGGAGCGGCAAGTGGCAAAGCCCAATGGGTGACCTCTGGCAATCTTTTTTTACCACCTCCCAACCACAATGCAGGGCAACTCCAACACACAGAAACCACTTAAGACATGGTCCAAACACTATCTCGTCTCAACACCGATTTTTATTTCCAAAATTTGGACCAAAAGGGGGGCCCGAGCTGCCCCCCGCCATAGGGGGTTGTCCTGCCCAGCAGCCAGGTCATATCTGAGCGGACCCAGCACAGCTAGGAGTCATTACAGACAAACGCATCCCTTTCCCAGATAATGGGGATCTTTTGATTTTTCATCAAGATGAATCAGGCAGGGATCTCTGAAAGTTGGGGGCCCCAAATTCCCAGGGCACCGATTATTCCGGTCAACCACAATCCTTTTCAAACAAAAGGCCCTTTAAAACTTTTTTTTTTAAAAATCATTTCTTACGCAATTTTATTCTCTTTCCCCCAACAGTTCATTTTTGCTGGTTTTGCGTGAGGAACGTAAAAGACAGCAAGGTTCATGAAAAAAACCGATTCCATTTACCACTTTTTTTTTTAAGAGTTTTCCATTGTCAAGTTTTGAGGTCATGTTCTTGAGAAACAGCTAAAATTTTGGTCCTTTTGGAACAGAAATTGGCTTCTAAGTGGCATTTCTCCTCAAAATTTTAAAGTGCTAGAAATCTATTTAATTTTTTTGGGTCATGTTGCTTAATACAGCAATAATTTATGGTCCTTTTGGGAAAAAAATGTGGCTTTTAAGTGGCATTTCCCTCCCTCACAATTTTTTAAAATGGGTGAAGTCATTTTTATAATATTTTGGTCATGCTGCTTTGAAATGCAGCAATAACTACAGTCCAATTATAAAAAATGTTGTTTTTCTTCTAATAGACATTTGATCCTTCACATTGTCAAAAGTGCGGCTTCATGGTCCCATGCTTTTATGAATTATTGGGGGCATTTTGCCTGTGACATGCAGCTATACAAGAGTTCCTAAACTACAAAATGTTGTTTCTAACAGACATTTGTTCTTCACAATTGTCCAAAGTGGCTCAAGGTCCATGCTTTTGAATTTTTGGTGGCATTTTGGCTTGTGAAATGCAGCTATACTACAGTCCTATTCCTAAAAAAATGTTTGTTTCTAACAGACATTATTGTTCTTCAAAATTGTCCAAAGTGGCTCAACGGGTCTTCTTTGAATTTTTGGTGGGGCATTTTTGAGCTCAGTGGACAAGGAGCATCTATATACTATAGTCCAATTTCCCAAAAAAAATGTTGTTCTACAGACATTTGTTCTTCACAATTGACCAAAAGAGTGGCTCAAGGGACATGCATTTTATTTGGGGGCATTTTTGCTGTGACATTGGCAGCTATACTACAGCTAATACATAGAAAAATGTAGTTTTCAAACAGACATTTGTTCTCACACATGTCAAGAGTGGCTCAAGGTGGATATGCTAGTTCAGAAACAGGAATAGATAGACACTGTTAATGGAACACATATTGCAAAAAGACTTGAAAATTTGCAAGATCTTAACATAGCTACAATCCTGTATTTAGACAACCCATTTAATACAATGAAATAATAAAAAAAAAAAAGAAAAAAGAAAAACGAAAGAACCTGAGGATTTCCATCGCTATTTTAAAAATGTGTTTTCTAGAAAAAAGTACTAATAAAACATGCATGTACAAAATAGCTGGTTAAAGTAAAAATCCTCTGAATGTACAAGGGAGGTACAGGACAACTATGACCAATGTAGTGTTATTCAGAGTAACATGGGAGTATGGAGCTACGGACAGAGAACAAGTTAACATTAGGACCAATCCTCCTACACGTATGAATGTAAAATGAGAATAAGAATGCCCAAGTCAAAAGGTCAACTGTGGTGTTAACCATGAGCGTTAACCCCCAGTAATTTCCAAGGTGAAGCACAATTGGACCACACTCAAACGGAAGGGACTAAAGCGCTAAGCCCAGGAATTGACTCTGTACTGGATGAAGCTTGGAGTTCACACACCAACCGCTTCCTCCTCACGTCTGGCTTCAGCACGACAGTTTTCGTTGCTGGCGTCATCAGGCATTTTAAACCTGCTGTAATAGAGAACGGAACGGAGACGCCACCTGGGCACTCACGCACCCACTGTAACTACCGGCTAGGGTCAAGCAGAGGCCCATGACAGGTATAGGACAAAAGCCATGAAACTAAAATGATGGTGTGTTGAAAGACTCCCTTTTTTTTACGGCACTTTTAATGTTGGGGTCAATGGCAGGTTTTGGTGCTCATGGCTGTTGCCCCAGGACATGTAAATCAATGTCCAGTGAAACTAAAATGGTGGTGTGGAAAGATCCGTTTTTCTCTCCGGCACTTTAGAATGTGTGGGTCATGCAGGTTTGGGGCTCTGCTGGTTGGCCCAGGACAGGGAAATTCAAATGTCCAGTATCACAAGTAAACATGAAGGTTCAAAACATACTGCCTTCTGAGCACTTTTTCAATATGTGGGTCGATGCAGGTTGTAAGGGTCAGGTTTGTGTGTACAAGACAGGGATATTTGAATGGTACTGTGACTATTTTTCTGTGACTTAATATAACCAAAGTGGGTGTTGCCTAAGATGTAGCACTATCCATTTGACTGTTGAGGTATTTATTTCAGCTTCCTCCAGCCTTGTTTGGGTGTTAATAAATGAAGGTATTGTGCTCTCTCGATCCCATAGACTTTAATGGTCATACGCTCATACTCACGCTCACTAACGAAAAACTTATCGATAAGCGTCCGACTATTCCGACTATCGATCGAGTCTCCGTTAGCCAACGCAAACTGCTCAACACAACATATGAAAAGTGTGCACCAGAGAATTCATCTCTGAGTGAGGTGGGAGAGGGGAGAATTACTCAGCAGATGGAGACTAAGGAAACATTGGAAGTGAAAAGACTACATGTAACCTCCATAGTGCATATATTCATTTCACGCTCTCGTGCTACGATACCTTTAGTAAGCTTAGAAACTGGGAGCATTTGACATTCAGGACTCTGGAAAGACGGTGAATTTTTTTTTCTTTCTCTATTCACACACAGTGATAGAACCTGCAGATTATTACACTCTGACCTCTACAAGACTGCAGAAACAAAACTATCCACATAATCAGTTGTGTGTTTACATGGGACTGCAACAAAGCATCTCTCTCTCCTCTCTGCTGCAGGACCACTGATCTCTGCCAGTGAACACAGCCAACCCCACACCGCACACGTCGACTGATTGCTGTCAGTGAATGCAGCAAACCCCACACACGTCATCTCTCTCTCTCTCGTTCCCGTGCACAGCTACTCCGTCTCACGCGCGTTCCCGAATACGACCGGGGGCAGGACCTGTGGCTGTGAACCCAACCGGAAGCTCTCTTCACTTCCAACAATTTAACAAAAGGTCCATTCACTAAAACCATAGCACTTTTGCTTAATGGTAACCCAAGGGCCTACAAGTTAGATTTTCGTCCCCACCTTTTAACTTATGAACGGTTTGAAATGAAGAAAACATCCTATAAAATTACTTTTTTTGACATTCTTGTATGTGATTCTTTTTTGTTTTTTACAGTTCTCTCCATGGTGCAAACAGCAATCTTAGAGGTTGGGGCTAAGCCCCTGCTCTCTGGCAGCCAAGAACAATCACACTGCTTGTCACACAGGCGGCTCGTCACACAGGCCAGTAGTGCTATTGTCTATCTCACTGCACCAACCCAGTTCTCTCGCCATGGCCTAGCACACATTCTGTTAGCTAATAACTCTGCTACTCCAGTTCTTCTTGCTCGCAGACCATAGCTTCACTTTGATTTCCTCTGCCTAGCTCAGCACAACTTAGCTTCTCCCTGTCATACTAATAAACACAAACACAAAAGACAGTCCACCACAATTAAGCTTCTAGCTAAGGCTAAGGGCATGTCCCCACGGCACGGGTTTTTGGCCGGTTTGCAGTTTTGCAGACTGTCTGAAAAACCGGCTGAAAAGGAGCACAACGGGGCTCTATGGAAAACCCGATGCAGCAGTCCCCCACAGCATGGGTATATCCGCCCGCAGGCCGCTTCTAAGACATCGGAGTATTGTTACATTCTCTTCCGGTCTGTTACCGGACGGAATAATAGAAACCCAATGGGAGGGGGAGGGGGCTCTTTCGACCGCTGCAATGCGCCGGCAAAACAGGGCATTGCCGGCCGGTATTTGTCCTGTGCCTTGGGAATGCAGCCTAAGTCCACACAGCATATGTCAAAATGCCTCCCAAAATGCGATGGTATTTTGACATTGCTGTACCATGATTTTTGCCGCAGATTTGCGCAAAAGTCGCAGTCTGTGTTTGGATTTGCCATTGGCCCCGTACATTCAGTGTACTGTCCGAGCAGAATCTGGGGGAACAACATGTTGCATATTCCACCAGATTTTAAACCCGACGCTAAAAAATCCGTGCTGTGTAGACTACAGAATGGATTTGTCATTGCTGTCTATGAAGCACACGGTACCATCGGATTTTCAGCGTATTCAAAATACTGAATCAGCCAAAAATCCACTGGTATTCCTGTGCTGTGTAAAAATAGCCTAAGGCTCTTCTCATTCTAGTCTCTGCTATCTTCTATTAGAAATATAAAGCATGAGGCCAGAATTCCCCAGGACCATGTTATTTAACCACATGGACACTACAGCAAACAGTGCAATTACATAACACAGTGCTATATGTTACACTTCACATTAGCATCCCAGCATGGCACCTCTTGAAACAAATAGAATAAGATTAGCATCAAAACACAACATTTCACAGTATCAAAACTTTGCAGGTGACTTTCCTAAGAGTATAACATTGACAGTGGTCTTCTTGTACAGTTTTTCGACTACCCCATTTTTTACCCTGCTTACAAGTATAGTATACAGCCTGATGTCTTACCCACTATACATTTATATTCATATAAACTCTAATATGTACAATGGTGCAGACATTTAAATAATAGAAAACTGCATAAAATTTAAATGGAAGCTCTTTCTGTGAAGTTTTGGATATATTTGTCTATGTAAGTGTACCAGTACATCCAAACAGTACAATGAAGTATGGAGTGAGTTCACTCGCTAAGCTCGCACCACATGCGGCGGGTGCCAGCTGTTAAGTACAGCCGATACCCACCGCTAGCTACTGAGATCGGAGACAGCTCTGATCCTGACTGCATAATCATTTAGATGCCACGGTAAATGCGACCAAGGCAGCAAAATAATTACACAATGGGGCCGTTGTGTGGGGTGCCATTTGGTTGCCATGGCAGTCCCCTAAGAGAACTAAGGGCGAAATATATGAATACTTGTATAACTTAGCGCCAACACACCAGTTCTAAATAGGTATAGAGGAGTGTATAATACGACAGCATGAATGAAAGTGTTATGCGTCAAACTTTGTTTGGCAGTTTCGCACCAAACTTTGTCACAGTAAAATTTGTCGTCAGGTGCACATTGCGCCAAGATTGACCATACCCCTGTTCATACATCTATAGAACTGGCTATGTACAGTAAAAAAATGTTGAAGACAAATTGATAGATGTCACCCTAAATTTTCAATCTAAAAAAGTTTTAAAAAATATCCTTGTTACCATTTACTTTATAAGAATGGAAAAAAAACAACATTATTGATATTGCCGTGTCTGTAAAAGTCCTAGCTAACACAATGTCATGTTATTTATCTCACATGGTGGATACGGTAAAAAAAAAAAAATACCCAACGCCAATATTGTGAGTTTTTTGGTCATCCTATCTCTTATCTCCTAGTAAGAAGTAAATAACAAAGGTCAAGAAAGATTCATACACTCCAATTAGTATCAATAAAAAAAGGAAATATGAAAAAATTATTGCTTTCAGAAAATAACAATGTAAAGCAGGTTTTTTATTTTTTAAAAGTAGTAAAACGTAATAAAAAACTATATAAATTTGGTATTGCCAGAATCCTACTGGCCTGAAGAACACAGATATCATATCCTGTATACTGAAGAGTTATCTCCATAAAAAAGAAACCCCCATAAAAATCGCACTTTTTCATGTTCCACCTTACGAAAAATGTTTTTGGAGTTTCCCAGTACATTATATGGTACAGTCAATGGTACCTTCAAAAAGTACAACTTGTTTAGCACAAAACAAGCCTTCATTTGTCTATGTAGTTGGCAAAATATGGCAAAAAGTTATGAAAAAGAAATGAAAACCAAAAATCCGAAAAGTGCTGCTTCCTTGTTAATATATTTGTAAACCTATAAATACAAGGGCCAAACAAATAGAATGGATACCATAAATACAAAGAATACCAAAAGAAATGGTGTCCACTACAGTAATATAGAAATGTAAAAACAATGCTTTATTAAATCTTATTATAAACAATTAAAAAATAAATCAATAACAGACAAAATCACACCCAAATAAATAATACCCAACTAATCCCACTGAAACATAATGCTGTACATCATATAGGTGATAATAGTATCAAAACATCACATAAATAAGTACAAAAACATCAATTTTATATATCACCAAAGATCAGCAGGTTAGAATGAACCAAATACTCCGACACGCATTTCGCCTGCACTTTCTCAAGGGGAATGATCACTCCCCTTGAAAAAGCGCAGGCGAAATGCGCGACGGGGTGTTTGGTTCATTCTAACCTGCTGATCTTTGGTGATGTATAAAATTGATGTTTTTGTACTTATTTATGTGATGTTTTGATACTATTATCACCTATATGATGTACAATGTTATGTTTCAGTGGGATTAGTTGCAGAGGCGTAACTTGAAGCTCTTGGGCCCTGGTGCGAAAAGTGAAATGGGGCCCCCCAATTACCATGCACCATTTACAATACTGGATCTTCCTAAGTGGCAGAAGGCTTTTGGCCCCCCAGCTGCTGGCCCCGGGTAGCGACTGCTACCGTCTGCACCCCTGTAAGTACGCCCCTGATTAGATGGAATATTTTTTATGTGGGTGATTTTGTCTGATACGAAATTTTTTAATTGTTTATAATAAGATTTAATAAAGCATTGTTTTTACATTTCTATATCACTGAATTGGATACAATTTATTTCGGTATTCTTTGTGAATATATTTAGATCAACTTGGACTGTCTTTGAGCAAAATATCTACAGCTGCGATGTAGCGGTGTAGATTAGCTTAAAACCTTTGTCAGATTGTTGTTAGCTACACCCGTAATAAACCAACCCACTTTGCTTGCCTTGTTTGAAGAGGTGCAAGAGGTGAAAAAACACAAATTATTTTGTACATATGGCATGTGCCATATTTTTTACTTTTCTACACCATAAAACTGGCACAGATCAATAATAATTTTCCCAATGTCTTGTGAACTAGGAATTTTGCTTTAAAGGACTCGGCAAACATACAGAGACTCCATCCTTTTGTCTGCCTGTTTTACTAGTTGTCTGAACCGTCAGCTTGTTTGTTAACAAATATCTCTCACAGCTAAAGAAACATTTCATTTACCATTATCTGTGATTGAAATTTGCAATAATTATGTCATAAACTTGCGGCATCACTGATGGAGACAGCTACAGACAGGAGGGTTAGATACCAAATAGCTTCTGACCATGAATCTATAGGGGATCCTGGCTAATAACGTGGAAAGGGCATTCATTGCCATCTCCCACTGAGGTCCAGCCAATAAAAAGCCTTTGATTTCATGGAAGGAACGGCGTCTACTGGCATTTCACAATACCTTTCCAGTAATGTAGGAGCCAGCAGACTGGCAGCCACTCTGTGTGTATCATGTCACCAGACAGACTGAAGGGGCAACTGTGCCTATTGTGTATTTCGAAGAGGAGGTAGCTGCCTGGGGTTTTCACCTTTCTGTTTACAATATTTACCGTACAAAGGACTCCATTTACCACAAGTCATTTTTTTTTGCAATGGATGATATTTACCATGACTGCAAATACAGATTGATGAAAGAAATAGTGTGATGTGTCACAGACTGATGCATATTTGTTTAAAGAAAGGAGCCTAGAAGTCTTAACATTTTGATAGACCCACATTCTGGGACTCCCTTTGTCTGTGCTGTAGGATACCTGGTATGAGGGAACATAAGTCATCCATGCCTTTTATCAACATGCAGTACAAGGTTATACTGTTTTCCACTATGATTTAACAAAGTTTTGTCATAAAATAATAAACAAATGTATAACAAAATTACACGTCTCCATCATATATAAAGCCAACCAAACGGAAAAAAATAAAATAGTATTACATCTGGAAGATACTATTCCATGGAGCGTCGGGCAAACTTCTCATGGTAAAAAGTAATAATTACATATAGTTATATTTTAGATTAAGGGTGCACAACATTTTCTGGCCAAGGGCCACATTGTCATATTGTACCTCTCCCAGGGCCGCAATAAATCTTAGGTATTTCCCATCTGAGACCTTTATGGTTGAGAGGTATATCAGAGATCAGAATGGGGGAGGGGAGAGGATATAAGGGTCCTATTCTCATTTTAATTTTTTGGGGTTACAGAAGTGGCTGTTTCAAATCTATAACTAGGGAGGGCAATATACATAATTAGCCACCTCTCCAACTCATCTCCTCCTCTTTGGAGTCTGGAACCTATTAGACATTTTTATGGTAGATCTTGTGGATTTGCTATGATTGTTTCAGTAATAAATACTCCTTTGAAGAAGAAATCCAGAGATAATACAAAAACAGTTTTTACTGGATTGGTCATTTAGGTTCATAAAAACAGCATCTACTACCCTATAGTGCCAGCCATACAGTGCCCACCATATCAGTGCCAGCCATACAGTGCCAGTCGTATAGTGCCCACTGTTACAGTGCCAGCCATGACACTACCAGCCACACAGTGCCCACCATAACAGTGCCAGTCATACAGTGCCCACCATAACAGTGCTAGCCAAACAGTGCCCCACCATATCAGTACCAACCATAGAGTGCCAGCTATTCAATAACCACCATAACAGTGCCGTCACTTGAATGCAGCTGTCAAAAGATGAACATTACCTTCTGAAATATGAGGACAGAGACAAAGCATGTTTGTGTTCTGATGGCTGGGATCGCATGTTATGCATCCCTGTTTTAGATCAATCAAGTAAGAACACAAAAGGGCAATCAACACAAGAGACATATGACATATCGCCATTCATTTCAATGGGAGAGTCAAAACCAGAACTGAGAGGTTTTGGATCTCATTTAGGAAATAGGTGCAGGTCTGAGAGGTATCAGACATTGATGGCCTATCCTAGTGATAAGCCATCAATGTCTGAAGTGAGACAACCCCTTTAAAGTGGTTGTCTCACTACAAGGATTGCTTCTTATGTTAAAGATCTTGCAAAAACAAGTCACTTTGCAATATATGTCCATTAACAGTATCCAACCTGTTCTGAGATATCCTCTCTTGTATGGGCTGCATCAGCTCCTCAGGTCACTATAGCTACAGACCTGTTCAATCTCTCCTGAAAGGCTGCCAGCACTGGTTGCTATAGATACAGAACTGGCTTCTACTAGTATAAGCCAGTAAACACGCCCCTGAATTCAAAATGAGACCAAGACTACAGGACTGAGGTAAGATGAATCAATGTAGTGAGACAACCCCTTTAACCTCAGAAGAGTAACGTGAAGTAGAGTTAGAGATCTACAAATTATGTGTGTCCCATCAAATTAAATTTGACCACTTTTATTTTGCCATAAGGCACTACGGTATTCTGGACTCCTTATATCCTTAACTCTTGCATGTAATTCAATATTACAGATAGGAGAAACATTTGCTTCCAATGTAATTAAACATATGGCAGGAGTAGCTTGGACCTATTTCTTATTGGGAATGGAAAAAGCGGTTCTTTGCTTGGACAATTTCTACTTTTTAGAAGGGCTTCTTGACAATAAGAAGCATCCCAAAATATAGAAACTGGTTCAGCATCCACAGCAAATTCTTCAGTTCTTTGCACCCAAAAAAGCTGTTGTTGCCCTTCTGACAAATTTTTAAAAGGTTTTTCGACAAAAACTGATGCGCATCCGACACCCTTGACAGTTTTGTATGCGCTAGTTCTTAGGGGGCGTGTCTCAACAGAATGTGGTGCACGAATATCATACTAAGCAATGCCTATTTCAAAATGGCGTGACAAATTTTGGTGCACATATTGGTGCATTTTTGTCTCAATTATAAACTGCGGTGAGCCACTTTCAATGACAATTGCTGCACTTACCTACTGAGAGGTACAACTGTCTAGTCTATGCCAGTTTTCATACATGTCGTCCCTGGTCTTTATTAGTAATTTCTAAGCTAAGTTAAAAATCTGTTTAACATGACAAAAAAAAAATAAAAATGATTCCATTGATGTGTTTTGGAAGAGACTCTTTATGCTCCTCTTTTTGTGGTTGTTAAGGTTCCCTCTTTCCATGCAACCCTGCTCTGCACCTTAAAGGGGTATTGTCATCTTATTGATTAGATTTAAACATGTAGGCAAAGGAAATAAAAATTCTTATCAAATACATTTCTGTTCTGAATTTGCTTTACTTTAGAACAGTTCTTATCCCTTGATTGTTTACATGGGCTTCTCTAGGTGAGGACTAGCACTGTCCTCCAGGTTGGAGCTTGCTTCTCAGTTCACTGAGAGAAATGTTAACACTTTAGTAATTGAACAGGGAAAGATCAGATGCAGTGTGCCCTACTATCTGGGCTGACCAGGCTATCTTTGTATGTAAATGCACAGATGAGTCTGAATGCATAATAATCAGGCTAGGGCTACACAGCATAGGACAAAAACCGTCTTTTTGTTCAATGCACGACCGCAGTTTTTGTCATGTTTTGCACAAAAACTGTGGTCGGTATTAGCTTTTTTTTTTCCATCGGTCTGTACAATTGAATGTAAGGGAAACTGACGGAAACACACCATGCAGCAGCCATTTTTCCAACATGTTCCTTAAACCGCTGGTGCCAGAAAACGATCAGAAAAGAAACCACCTGTGTAGACTACATGTCGTTTTTTCTCTATGGGCTAGCTGAACGATCGTATTTTCAGCGGTTTTAGAATCCGTTTTTGCATGCTGTGTAGACATAGCCTCACTCTGCTCGTCGTGGAACTTCCTCTCATGACAAATACAGATCTGCTATCTCACATTTCTAGCCACACGTCCTGCTTGGGCAGTGTAATATTTTTACAAAATCGCTCCATGTCCTAACAGACGTAGCTAGAAATAGGAGCTAGCAGAGCTGAAATGTCAGTCACTGCTGTAGATCTGCCCACAAAAAGTTTCTCCTGCTGGGATCCCCAACTGGGCTGCTTAATAGTAAAAGATAATATCCGGAGCAACTTTTCAACCTAGCATCTCTTCTTGCCAGGAGAACCATTTTTGTCATTATGGGCGACATGTATAAAATGGTTTTTCACCCTTTATCTGGCGTACAATGCACCTAATTGAGACGGCTAACATGTCTAATGCGCCTAACGTATGTGTTAAAAGAATCTAAAACTAATTTTACATTAAATAACCCACTGATGATGATGTTCAGATTTTTAAAATTTTTATTTTGTCTACATTAAGTATGAAATGTATTTTTGCTGCTCTCACCCTTTATTACACATACGGCAAGAGCCAACATAGCACAGGTATTGCTGGGACCTGTGGTCCTCCAAGCAGGCTCAATACCATAGTTTCTATTCACTGACATGCTATTCTAATGACTTCTCTTATTTCAAGCCTGTCTATAACCTTTATACATGTTAGGCGCATTACTTTAGACTTCATTTTTGAACACACAAAAAACACTTTCATACATCAGGTGCATTATACACTGAAAATGAGACTCGACAATTCACTTCAACGCGCCTTCCTTCATACATGTCGCCCTATGGGCCATATGTATGAAAACTGTCTAGGTCTAAAATTCACTTTGTTACCCATAGCAACCAATCGGAGCCCCTTTCATTTTTCCAGAGCACTATATGAAATGAGACGGGCACTCTGATTGGTTGCTATGGTCAACATAGTGAGTTTTAGACCTAGACAGTTTTCATACATGTGGCCCATTATGTCATTCATTTGCTCAGATAAATTGCAAAATGGCTTCCTGAAAAGCCCTAAAATATCTCATGAGAACTGGGGTGAGTAGTCTCTCACAAGGTAATGCGGTTTAGGTAAGATAGTCATGTCGTGTGTCTACTGAGATACAGCTGACCAACAAAAGAGGTTTAACCACTTAGCCAAAAGGTCCCATATCTGTCACTAGAGAGTTTTAATGGGAGTAGAGAGTGGAATACGCAGTAGTAAGATTAATCTGCAAATACATTTTGACATTGGCATGGGATATTGACCTCAGAAAGGACTTGGAGCCTCTCCTGCCATATCTGTATTAATAAATAAATGTATTTCTCATGAAATTACAGTTGTAGAGCATCTTTCCTTGATCTTGGTGGCTCAGTGCTTAACACTGTTTTTTTTGGTGAGGTCTTGGATTTAAATCCCACCATGGATAACATCTACAAGGAGTGTATATGTTCTCCCCTTGTTTGCATGGTTTTTCTCTGGTTTCTCTCACACTTCAAAAACGTACTGCTTTATGTTGAATGTAAAGGGAATGTGTCATCATGTGTAAAACACATTTTCTATGATTTTTTTGGTTGTTTTTTTTAATTTTCCATATCACTTTTAATATTTTTTAAAAAATTCTTAACTCCTTCAGTTTTCACTTTGGCCACTAAGCCTAATAATAGTCTGACACTTCCTGTTCTGTAGACAGAGATTTTCAGTGTCTGCTCATTTTCAGTACAAGCAGGGTTAAACTGAAAAGATACACCAATGTGTATAGATAACACAGGATCCACCAGTCACAATAGCAGTTACTCACAGCTCTCTTCCTCCCTGCACACTGACTTCTTCCCAGGTCACAGATAATGCCTACAAAACTTCCTATGGAAGTCAATGAGTCAACTCCTGTTCCCTATGCCCATAAAGCTACTGTAAAAGCAATGCAGGCAAGAAAGCTTTCCCCACAATCATATGCAGACAACCGAATTGAGAAATCTACAATCAGAAAATAAAAAAGGTTAAGAAGAAAAGAATATGGATCAGGGTCTTATTTTAATAAGTATAAAAAAAAAAGAATTGGTGACAGATTCCTTTTAAACAATCAGCCCCAATGGGGACAGGGACTAATATGAAAAATAACAAATCTCTGTGCAGCTCTGTGGAGTATAACAGTGCTAAATACATGAATAAAATAAAAAGAAAAAATCTCTGTTCCTTCTAGAAATGTATTATTAAACTGTCAAGCGGGTGCTAATAGTTTTGGCTGTGTCCCTGCACAACCTGACATTGTCCAATCACTACTAGACTGTGTACAAATATATACAAACTTGTCAGTTCACTCAGTCCTCAATGTGTCCCAGCTGGAGGAGCCATGGAAAACAAGCGAGCCTGCAATTCCGGTGAACCAGTTTTCAAACCAGTCAGGAATCTTCTCATTAAAATATATCCAAATTTTATTAGTTACAGAAGTTACAAAATATGGTTCCCAAAATCTATGATATATTTCCATGGTAGAACATACAATGTGTCCCGAGGACTGATGTCCAAAACACATCAGTGGGACACATCGTTTGTTCTACCATGGAAATATATCATAGATTTTGGAAACCGCATTTTGTAACTTATGCAACTAATAAAATTTGGATAAATTTTAATGAGAAGATTCCTAACTGGATTGGAAGCTTGATAATTTCCTGGGTGTTTACTAGTCTGTGTAGGTACACACCTCCTTGACAATTTGAGTAATAACTTCCAGTTGTATATGTATTTATACATTTCTAAGAGAAAAAGCACATCACAGAGTCCAAAGAAAAAATGCTATATCATTTTTACTAAAATAGAGGTCAGTAGATGATACACGTATACCTTAATTAATAGACCTTGATATCTCTACTTAAACTTGAAGCAAATCTATCATCAAATTGTTTTTACTAATTAAAACCAGATACTGATATATATTCTTTTCATTTTAGCCATCTTACTGTAGATTTCTCAGCTCTGCTATTTGCATATGACTATGGGGGCAGTCATCTTGCCTCAGCTGCTTTTAACTGCATTTAGAGAGACCATTTACAGTAGCTACATGGACATAGGAGCCTGTGAACAGGAGCAAACCCATTGACTTCTATACAGTAGGAGTTTTCTAGGCATGCTCTGTGACCTGGGAAGAAATCAGTGTACAGGAAGGAGGAGAGGGGGAGCTGTGACCATCTCCTTTGGGAATGGTGGATCCCGTGTTATCTGTACACATTGGGGTAAACTTTCAATGTAATCCTGCCTGTGCTGTAAATGAGGAGACTACTGAAAAGTTTTCTTTACAGCACAGGAAGTGTCAGACTATTATTAGGCCTAGTGGCCAAAGTGAAAACAGCAGGATTTTAGAATTGTTTTAAAAAAATAATGATATAGGAAATCCAAAAATCCAAAAAGTATTTAAAGAATGTGTTTAACATTACAACAAGAGTTAAACAATAGGTCACTTTCTGACACAGTTCCTTTGATGAATCAGGAAGTATATTTAAGGGAAAGTCATATTTTTCAGTTGTATTCCCCTCCTAGATATGCCTCATGGGTTGAAGACTATCGTAAAGGTTCAGTAAGAAGATACGTAGGTGGGTGATTGTTAGTAAAATGTCATGTGCAAATCAAAATAATTTTAATTCTTTATCTAAAATTAACTCTCCCCCGATGTCTGGGTTGGAGCGGATGGAGGTTGCAAAGGACAAATGAGGGATAGGACGCAGCCCTGCCTAGCGCCATTATTAATTTCTATCAGTCAAGATAAAGTTCAATAGTTGCTGCTAGGGGTGAAAAAAGACTTTATTTCAATGTGATGAAAGGACCAGGTATTGAGAAAGTAGAAATCAGAAAAGGCCATAGCAGACAGTCAAAAGCCTTGCTGCATCAAGGCCTAAAGGTAGGGTAAGCTGGTTAGCTATTAATCTATGGACGCCTCAGTTAAATGTATGACACGTAGCAAGTTGAATATGGAATGAATAATGTAATTTCCTTATCTGTATCAGCCCAGCTGATCCTTATGCGAAAGTGTAGAAAGCTAATAATTATAACAGGTGGATAATAATTTTGTAAGGATTTTTAGTTTAGAGTTAAATGGGTTGTAACACTTAAGATATTGGTAACATATTGCTAGGATATACCATCAATGGTCAGAAAGGACCCAGAAGTGGGTCCCGGACCATTGATTGCATATCCTAGCGATACACTTTCAATGTCTGATGTGGGACAACCCCTTTAAGTCTAGCAATTGGTTTACAGTTTTGATATTATGGGTGGTCCCTTTTGTGGGTACTAGGGTCATAAAGGAGTAAAGCATGCATATGGAGATTATAGGACTGCCTACCAGAAATACCTATGTAATAATTATTATGTAATAATTATATATATGTATGACCAGGGGTGCAAACATTTTCTGCTCTAGAGGCAACATTGTCATATTGTACATGTTCCTGGGGTCACAGTAACTCTTAGAGGGGTATTCCCCATCTGAGACTTTGATGGTACATCAATCGTAAATACCAAAAATGGCTAAGAGGTCTTGGTTCCACTTTAGGGACTGCTAGAGATCAGATTGGGGGTCCCCTGCTCAGTACTCCCGAAAGAGGATAGGCGGCCTCTATTTTCATTGCAGTTTTGTGGGTTATAGAAGTGGCTACTTCACAAATATAACTAAAGATAACACAAATATATAGCCTCCTCTCAATTCATCTCCTCCTCTTTGGAGTCTCAAACCTATCAGACATATTTATGGTATATCTTGTGTATTGCCATGATTATACCAGAAATACACTGAGAAGCAAAAGGGTAACAGGATTTTGAACTTTTGACTTTCAGGTTCCATATCTCACCATCCACTGTAGCTTTGAACTTGAGACTACCATCATTTTATATACAATCATCTTGGTTATTTCATACATAAATTTGACTTGCAACTATTTAGCATATGCTTAGTTATGCAGATTCTTGTCATGTAACTGCATTGTTACTGTTTTGCTCCTCGTGGGGGAACAAATGTTTTCTTCTTCTATACTAACATTTACAACCTGTTCCTAATAGCACAGTGTGTTATTAAGTTCATTCCCAAGTAAAAGGACACTGGTTCGAATGAAGGAGCAACCATGGAGAAGATTTCGCAAGAAAACAGCATCTTCCAGCTCATCGATAACGGTCTCTCGGCCCAAAAAATTGTCAAACTGCATCATGTGAGGCCATTACAGTTAGATGAATATGAAATGAAGTCCATCCATCCATTCCAAAGCCAAGAGGTAGATGTCCAGGCAAAATATCAGAGTCAACAAAGCAGCTCATCACAAGGTCTATCAGTTCTAACGCATCAGGCACGACAGTGGAGGTGGCTCAGATTCTTTGTAAGAGTGAGATCACAGATGTCCATGCACATACCATGTGACACGTATTACACAGGTCTGGAATGATGGCCCGAAAAAAAGTGAAGAAGCCTCGACTTCAATCTCGTCATAAGAAGCTTTGGCTCAAGTTTGCATAAAAGTATGAAAAGTGAACAAAAGAAAATTGAAAACAGGTGATTTGAAGAGATGTGAAGAAAGTCAAATATACCGGGGTCTGATGGATGCAAATGGGTCTGGAAGAAACAAGGGAAAAGGAGATTGAAAAATAGAAGGAACTGTCCTGTCATGTTTGGTGGAGAAAAACTGATAATATAGGGTTGTTCCAAATGCGTTGTACACTTGACCAGGGTCGATGATGATCTCAATGCTGAGCTATATTTGAGTATTCTACAAGATGAGTTACTTCATACACTCAAGTACTATGGGTTAGAAAAGGACGACATAGTGTTCCAGCAGGACAATAACCTGAAGCACATATCAAGATTGGTGAAGAAACAGTTTAGTAACAATGAAGTAGAATTACTGGATTGGCCCCCACAGACCCCAGACCTCAACCCAATCAAACACTTATGGGTTGAAGAAAAAGCTGTATTTATACTCAAGTGAGTCGAACAGTATGCACCATCATTGGGAACAAGTAGAAGAGACCTGGGATCAGATTTCAATAGAGACATGCTTGAATCTGATCAGGAGCATGCCCAGAAGGATTCAGGCAGTGTTGAAACCCAAAGGTGAATTAACAAAATGCTATCAAAATAATATAACTTAAAATTTAGATTTACATTGCTGTTACATGACAAAAATCTACTTAACTAAGCATGTGCTAAATATTTGCAAGTCAAGTTAATGTATGAGAGAGCCAAGATGATTGTCTAAGAAAAAAATGGTAGTTTCACATTGAAAGTTGTAGTGGATGATAAGATATGGAGCCTAAAAGGCACAAGTTCAAAACATTGTTAACCTTTTGCTTGTGTAATTAGTCCTTTGGCACTGTAATAAGTCCAGAGAAAATACAAAAATATGTTTTACTGGATTGCTCATTTAGGTTGATTAAAATAGCATCTACTACCCTATAGTACATACATACAGTGCCCGCCATAACAGTGCCAGCCATACAGTGCCCACTATCACAATGTCAGCCATAACAGTGCCAGTTATACAGTGCCTACCATAACACTGTCAGCTACAGAGTGCACAACATAACAGTACCAGCTAAAGAGTGCCCACTATAGCAGTGCCAGCTACACAGTGCCCACCATAACAATGCCAGTTATACAGTGCCCATCATATCAGTGTCAGCAGTTGAAGAAAGCTGTTAAAAGATATATTTTACTTTCTGAAGTTTGAGAACAAAGACAAAGCATGTTTGTATTCTGATAGCTGCGGGACACACAGAGGGGCACTGGAGGCTGCATGTGGCCCCCTGGCTGCATGTGCTGCACCCCTGTGTTAGACAATGAAGACCCAATAAAACTCAACTTTTGTTATAGGCTCTTTGAAATAGGTGATGGTTTCTGACATGGTGGTCGTAACACTACTGTACATGAAAATACCTATATATATAGGTACTTTTCTGCAAGGTTAGCATGCAACTTATCAGGAAGGGATTACAATCTAAGGTAATAATCATGAAACATGTCCAAAATTGCATTCAGACCATAGACTGCATGATATCACTTCTCCTTAGAAAGGTTTTGCACGGTTAGATCTCTTAGTTGTCTGGCCAAGGGAGTATGGGATTCATTGCTCCTCTTATAGAAATGCTGCCCTGTGTAGAGAAGGAGCTCGTCTGCTCCATGAAGTACGGTAGTAAATCTCTAATCTGAGCTCTAACTTCTATGAGCTGTTTAAGGGTGCGTCTAGTGAGACTGGAAAAAGGGTCAGAGTTTTTGAAAGTCATTCTAAGCTATATGAAAAAGCAGAAGCTGCATGGTGTTCATATCACAAGAACATGCTAGGAAGAACTAAGAACCAAAGAGAAATCTATAGGGAACTTCCAACATTGTACAGAAAGAAGGTCCACAAATAATAAAGAGCACGGAACTAACCACCAAGATTTTTCACTCTAGATTTTTCCTAGTGCTTCCCCCTTCTATGCTGTACTAAAGAGACTGTCCAGTTTAATACAATTATATTGTTATGAGGTCAATGTGGGGAAAATTTAAAAAAAGTGATATTTACTTCTTTATCCGCCGCTGCTGCTGCTTATGATGCTCCATGGGATCTGCTCCTCTGCATTTCTTGGTTCTAAGTCCGACAAACAAAGTATGCTGGCGCCATAGTGAGAGAATGCAACATGAGCTACTCCGGGGTGTCGATACCAGAAGCCAGAAGTAAAGAGGAGCGGATCCTGGAGAGCTCCATAGCTGCAGCAGAGCTGGCCGCGCTTGCGCAGTCACTCTCTTTTCTATGGGATTTCCGAATACAGCCGTGTGGTACATTCGGCTCTGCTCGGAACTCCCATAGAAAAGAATGGAGAGTTATGCGCAGGCATGACCAACTCTCCAGTCTTCACTGAGAGATTCGGGGGCCCATTCCCGAGATAGGTGCGGGTCCCGGAGTTGGGACCTGCACCTACAGTATTGATTACATTGTTTTCTTTTGGGAGTAATGGGGAAAGTAAGCATTTCCACCTTTGTTTTTTTGTGTTTTTTATATGGTACACCACACAATTTAAATAATCTGGTAACCTTATTATATATGTCATTACAATCATGACAATAACATATATAGGATTTTTTAACAAAATAGGATAACTTTTTTATGATAAAAGCCAGGAGGAGCAGCACAGGAACTCGTCGGCACCGCCAGGAGGGATAGCACAGGAACTTGGCACCACCAGGAGGGACAACACTGGAACACAGCACTGTCAGGAAGGACAACACTGGAACACAGCACTGCCAGGGGGATATCCACGGGAACAAGGCACAGACAGCAGGAACTCCACGGGGATACAGCACAGAGCGGACTCGGGGGCTTGAGACAGTGAAGCACTCCTTAGCCCAACAACACCAATACTCAGGCACTGACTGCCTTTTAAAGGAGTCAGCAGGAGAGGATATGCTGCACCTGGACAAGCCATGTTGGTAAAGTTAACTGCTGCAATGCTGTACAGCTGAAGCAAATTTCATCCTCCAGGATTGAATACACAGTTGCATTCAGGCAGGAGACAGAGGAATTTTCAGACTGTGATACTCCTTCTGTCTAACCACATAAATGCTCCAGTCACTATTGACTGTGACATCTAAGAGCATTAGAAAGGCATTAGAAAAATCAGTCAGAAGTGACCCTCAGTGACCGCACTACACCCCCAAAATGATGTATATTGAGTTATGCTTGTACTGCTTTTTTCATGAGGCGAGCCTATTTTCTCCACTTGTCTCACTCCTGAATGGCACTTGCCACTATATAATCACATATACTGAGGTAACCGTCTTTTATTCTGAAAAGGGTGGAAGTGAGTCAGTGGAAGGTGGCACCGTTCTTTACGTATGTATAGAGTAGATACTGAGTCTGGTGTATTCCTTCTAGGATGATACTAAAGAAATGGTAGTACAGTGGTTCCCCAAGTTACAATGGTCTCAGTATACGATACTGACACTGATATATTCAATTATTGTGAACATTTTACTTGTACATTATCTGTATTAGGAAAGTATATGCAGTGATTGGCGATCAGTAGCTCCACTTTACAGAACTATTGGGGTAGCAGACATAGTAGCTGCTACGGGGCCAGCATCCTTTGGGATGCTACCCCACCACTGCTGCCTTTGAACGCCCAGGCCCTCTGTCCCGAGCAATCAGAGGCAGGAGTCAGACTGCCCAGATTTAACAGGGTGGAGCGCCGCCGTCACTCTGCTCTGCTATCCCGACCAGTAAGCTTAAAGGGCTGTTATCGTTTGAGCTGTTTGGTCTGTTCAGAATATTTACTCAGATTGAGTTTTTAATCAAGGGGCGTGTCTCTACTGTCAGTAGGCGTGTCTATCCTCCCAGGAGTCGTGTCTCCCCTCACTGAAGAACTTTGACATCATTTTGTATGAAGCAGGGGATGCTGAAGGTTGTCTGGAAATAACAGCTCTGTAGCCTCCTGCATGCTTCTTATGTCTGCAGCCTTGAGGCTCCAAACAACAGCAAGCACCTGTTATATTTCTTAGTTTACACACAAATGACGCTGAAAGCCAACAGCTTTAACTTCTAGTGGTGTTCACCCAAATTGTACTGACAACAGGCAGAGACCTTTACTCAACTACAAGGACAAATGTCAGCTTCAAGTAAAGATCTCTGCTTCCTGTCAGTGACATGTAAGTGAAAACAATGGGGATAGAAGCAAATCAGCTTTGAGAGAAGGCCCTGCTCAGCTTGTAACTAACTTGGGCTGTTGGTGCAGTGGTAGAGCAGTGAGCAGTGATAGAGTATTGCTTTTATAACGAAGGGGTTTGGAATTCTAGTCCCTCATAGAGTATATTCCCCCCCCCCTAAATTCTACACATATGTAGAGAGACCTAAAATATATATGTCAATCTCTATAATGATATATATACACATACATAGCTCCCCTATATCATGTCTCATCCCCCAGAATATATGCATTGTATCACATATGTTGGAAGTGCTTGGTGTGACTACTGTGACAATGGGACACTATATAGGGGAGCTTTGTGTGTGTATTAATAAAATTATAGATGTCTACACATATATTTTCATATCTTTACATATGTGTACAATTTATAAAAGAAAAAAAAAATACTGATGGGACTTGAACTCCTAACCTTTCTCTTGCAGAGCCGATCACCTAAGCACTGCACTATACAAGCAGCTTATGCAGACACTGTGTTGAATCCTTATGTTATACACTACAAATGATGACATCATAAGGAGGCGGGGCTTGCATTAGCCCTGAGGAATAGAATGCCCTCTTTTCAAAGTAGCAGCTTAAGGACTGGACCTGTGAGGAGGTGAAACAACCTCTTGGCAAAAGCCCTTTAAACAGGCAGTCATTGCCCAGATCATCACCATACAGCTGGGAGATGTACATAGAGCCAGCAGACCTTGGTTTCACTATCAATTTTAACAGCTCAGAGGGGAGTAAACACAGAGTGTGCAGGCAGCCAATCACAGTGCAGGGGGCGTGGCCTGGGCGTTTCCTGTCTAGGGGCGTATCCCAACAGGCTGAATGAAATGTCAGCCAGCCAATCACAGTGCAGGGGGGTGTGTCTAGGGAATCGACCAGGGGGCGTTCCGACCAGCAACAGAGCAACAGCAGAAACAGAATACAGATTTACAGAGAAGCTGATATCTGCTAAACCAACTGAGGTAATGCAACCCAATTACAAAAGTGCTTATTTTTACTGTCCCCATAATCTGAGACATGATCTTTGTAACGATAAAACCCCTTTAAGGCCTTAGGCTTTAAGCCTACCAGGCGCCGGCCCACTGTGCTGATGTAGGCGGCGCAATGACATATCATCGCACTGCCCTCGCCGAGCACAGACTGGCCGAGAGCTCCTCACATCAGGGGATCAAGGAGAGAGGTAAGTAAGTTATTTCATTTTTTTTTCAACATACATCGGAAGTTCACCTCTTTGCGTGCTCAATCCACACTGCAGACACAGGGCTCCTCTTCACCCCCATGCCAAATCTACACAGGAACAACTGCGCAGTATACCAGCATGTTATAGAAAGGGACGTGTTTTGCCTCGAAACGTCGCACACCTGTGCGGCTGGCCGCCTGCCTGGTTGCGGTCTCTCTCCTATACGTCATGTGAAGATAATTCTGTATTGAAATACCAAAGCAATTTAGATTGTTGCTTAATCCTGGACTATGCGATCAAGCGCAAGTATTTTTATATGTATTGTATGATGCCACGTTGGCGAATACACATAAATTACTAGAAATTGTTTCAAAATGCTGGTATACTGTGCAGTTGTTCCTGTGTAGATTTCTTTTTTTTCACCAGGTATATGGGTCTTATATCCTGCCTGCCTATGAGGGCCCCTTTACCCTACCTGCCTAGCTATGTGGGCCCTATATCCTGCCTGCCTATAAAGCCCCCTATAGCCTACCTGCCTACTTACATGTTCCCTATACCCTGCCAGTCTACCTATATGGGCCCTATACTCTGCCTTTCTACCTATATGGGCTCTATACCCTGCCTACCTATATGGGCTGCTATAGTCTACATAAACCCTACCTGCTATTATGGGGCCCCCCCTATAGCCTACCTAAAACCTGAATACCTATATCGGGCACCTTAAAGCCTACATAAACCCTGCCTACCTATATGGGGCCCCATATATAGCCTACCTATGTGGGCTCCAACTATAGCTTACCTACCTATGTGGGCCCGACCTATAGCCTATCTATCTAGCTACATGGGACTCACCTATAACCTCCCTACCGACTGTATATATGTATGTGGGACCCACCTACAGCCTAGCTCCCTGGGGGCTATCTACAGGCTACCTACCTGGTTACTGCCTACCAAACTGGGGCCTAACTACTGCCTACCTAGAGCCAATCTACCTTCCTACCTGTAGCCTACCTACCTGGCTCATGTTCTGCCTACCTACCTGGGGCCTATGTACTGCTTACCTACACACTTGGAGTTTACCAACCTACCTTCCTAGGGCCTACCAACTTATCTAATAGGGGACTACCTACCTGGTAACATGATTCTGAAGGGTACAGGTCATAGCTGTAACACAATCTCCTGGGGGTGAATCCTCTGTTCCACCCATCTAGGATACTAGACCTCAAAGTTAAGGCCTGTACCCTCTCTTTCACCTCTGGGAAGTTTGTACAGTGGTGGGAAACAGTGAGGGAGGTGATGGAAGAATGAGAATTCTAAGATATTTGTTTACAAATCTGCAGGGACGAGTGATGGCAAGGAGAAGTCATCATGGCGATCTGGACCATGTGCAGAAGAAAAGGGAACATAAACAACTCATCAGAGAAATATCACCTGTGAGTCACAAGATGTAACTACACTGTTATCACTTATATGTCAGCAGAGCCTGTGTACACTGGTAGCTACCACTATATGTTCACTGTATGGAGGTAATATAGGTCTTTGAATTCAGTTGTAGTATAAGGGTATTATTCAGTCACTTTGTGGTGGTAATTTGTGCTCATGTTCTGGCGGTATATTCAGGTTCCTATGTAGTAGTGTTATTGGTAATATTGGTCTTAGTATAGTCGGATTTGTTTTGTAGCAGCATGATGGTGATATGTATAGTAAGGTATTCCCTCCTTGTATTATCTAGCAACTGCATGACTTAAGAGGTCCCGGTAAATGTTCGTGGTCGGGGGATGGGGTGGGGGGTTATGGGGAAGCGGATGGAGGGGGCATCCAAAAGTTTGCTATGGGCCCAGGCTTCTCTAGTTCTGCCCCTGAGTGCAGTACTACATATTCTGTACTGCTCTTTACATGTGCCAGGATGAGTGGCTCTTGGGACTCCAGGTAAGTACCCCATTTTCTTTTTTCTGGTACATTGTGTCTAAAGTCCAAAGAAGCTTCTGTCCTCATCATAAAAAGTGATTTTCAGCTTCCTGTAGCTCCTCCTGACTGGTATATGTATGGTCTTGTTTTATCTGCATTAGTTATCTGCATAATTTGCTCTAATCTTCAGTTTGCATTATGTTGGGGGACATTTTGAGACTCGAAATTTCCATACAGTTATGGTATTACTTTACAATGGTTTTAAGATAAAATGGTCACCCCCAAACCAATTAATATTAAATGTTAAGGGACCACTGTATAAGTTGTTGTATATTCCTAGGCAGTCTTATGGTGCAAATGCTACCTAAAGGATATTTTGATTTGATGATGATTTCAGCTATTTTATGCTGAGCCTGGCATTTTTTTTGAAAGGGGCACTACCAGGCTCGGACTGGCCCACAGGGGTTAGGGGAAACCCCCGGTGGGCCCCTGAGCATGTTAGACCTGGAATTGGTTTTTAACTGCATATACATCCTCATAAAAAAGCATAAAATGAGAGGCAAAACGCAAGATGCAGAGTATAGAAGGCATGTACAGTCATTTACAGTAGTTTTAGGGTGGGCCCCTAAAATATACTCCGCTGGTGGGCCACTAGAACCAACTCCCCCTGTGGGCCATAGGCACCCCAGTCCGACACTGGGCACTACCTGACAATAATACAAAAGATTGCAACAAAAA
The DNA here is from genome assembly GCA_025379985.1 of Phyllomedusa bahiana. Lineage (NCBI taxonomy): Eukaryota > Metazoa > Chordata > Amphibia > Anura > Hylidae > Phyllomedusa > Phyllomedusa bahiana. The sequence continues at coordinate 77,297 of JAODAL010010681.1, read as the reverse complement.
GGGAGGTAAATTAAGCCAGAAATCATTTCCAGGTCCTACTTGATACAGATTATGTTTAGACAGGCACACGGACACACTGAGGATGCACCAAATGTATTAAGATTTAATACATTTGGCACATCTTATTCCTGCACACTTTTCATTATTTTCCACAAGTTTTAAAACATTTAACCCTTTGTGTTTACAACAGAAAATATAGGGGAACATTTACTATGGCATCCGGGCAATTTGATCCAAAATACTAGCATAGATGTTTTACGCCATATTTATTATGTGTTTAAGACAGTTTTTAGACACTTGTGTACTGTGTCTGAGATATTGCGTAGCTTTGTGGAAATCGGACGTGACTTTTAGTCAAAAGAGACATGGCTTAATGACCAGTGTGGTGCACCAAAAATGCACTACAATTATAGTGTAATTGGTGAAAATTAAAGAAACTAATTGATGGAGTAAACTTAGGGTATGTTCACACGGCGTATTGGGGCACGTATAGTACGGGCTGCAATACGCCAGGTGTATGCGTAATTCCAAAGCACTGTCAGCGGCGTGTATTTGCCGCTAACAATTGACATGTCAATTCTTCCCTCGTGCGTACAATACGGTCGTATTGTTCGTGCGGGAGGACAACACGTAAACCATAGTTCTCTATGAGGGCTATGATTTACCGTTATTGTGGCGCACATTTCGCAGCGTATAAAGCGCAATATGTGGTGAAATTCGCGTGAAAATAAGCCGTGTGAACATACCCTTAGACAAAGGTGTCTAAATAAAGGTCAAATTTATCATACAGTGTGAACCATTATGATATGATTTTTAGAATGTGTAGTCTAAACTTACACTGGCTATGATTTAAACAGTACTAGCAAATGTGCCCCATTGAGTTTGTTATCTTTTACTATAGAGGCACATAGGCCTGCGTAGAAGCAGCAGATTTGTTTTTTATTATTATTATTATTATTATTATTATTATTATTATTATTGATGACTTGGAGCAAAAAAAAAGTTTACATATTTTTTAACAGGGTAGAGTATTATAAGTGACATTCACTTCTAGAAAGTCTACTGAATTCAGTAAAATTGACTTTCAAGTACATGTTCTTGACTAGAAATACAGTTAATTCCTCACAGGCAGCTACATGTAAAGGCCGGGTTTTAGTAAATATATCTTAATTTAACCTTCACCTATAAAAATATCTAAATATTGAACCACATATTTCCTACTATCATGTTTTCAGGAAAAAATTAAGCTCCAGCTCTCAATTCCCTAAACAAAAAGGGCCATGACACTCAATTACTCAAAGCCCCTAATGACACCTCAGAAGATAAATGTAGGTTTTTTCCTTCTATGAATAAAGAAATTCTGAGTGGACGTTTAACCCTAAATTGTGTCCATTGCTTCCTTCAGGAGGTCAGACTTCATGTCTTGCAGCTGGCTCCGTCTGACTCGATGTCACAGTGTCATCCTGCTGCACAGAGGTCAGGAACTTTTCTTTGACTGTGTCACTGTGCTGAAAGAAGTGCAACCTAAATAGCCCCCATCCCTCTTGTGTTCTTCAGCTCCTCAAGATAAACCAACATCATGGCCTCTGTCTTTTTGTGTCTACCGATTTGTTTACTATTTGCTAGATAACAATGTTATGTCAAGTAAGACCCAAACTTTCATTACTCACAACAATCCTCGAAGGCTCATTGGGACATTTTGCAGCAGCATTGGCAGATACCTTACTAAAGATGAAAAAAATCAGTTGGAAAATCTTTTGGATTACTGATCCTGGCCCCTGCGCTAACCCTACAGATGTTAGATATACAGTATTGGCCGGCTACATCAACTATCTAATGTCTACACACATGAGAGCTATTTCTCCCACCTTCCCCATATACGTGCATGCTCCTCTCACCCAAGCCTTTCGTCAGTGGGGCAATGACGAGCTGGCATCAATGCCCTGTGCTGGATGAAGCAGGGACTCAGGTCTGATGAAAACCAGGACCTTGCCTTAATGGCAAAGAGTGGGCATACCTCTAATCCGATCTCTTTAACCCCTTAGGTGCCACAGTGCAGAGTGACCTTTGCATCTTAGTGGTTTTAAAGGGAGAGGGCTCCCTCAATCACCCCGTTGGCACCCCTTGCAATGGTTTTACATGGTAGCCGAAGATCTAATGAAGGATCTCAGGTCTGACTTCTGTGTATGCTTTTAAGGCCTTGCCAGAGGTAGGGTCCAGCCTCACTAGATGCACCCTTAAAGGGAATCTATCTAATATATTCATTTTTTTTATTAATTAAAACAAGATACTGATACATATTCTTTTTTTTTCTAAGTCGTTGTTGTTTTCTGATTGTACATTTCTCAATTATGTTATATGACTTTGTATATGACTTTGTGCACAACCATCTTGCCTTGGCTGCATTTAACAGAATTTGGAGAGATATGGACATAGGAGCCGTAGACTCCTTGACTTTTAAAGGAGAGTTTTCTAGACATGCTCTGTAACCTGAGAAGAAGTAAGTGTGCAGGGAGAGGCGTGGGGAGGGGCTGTGACCATCTCCTATTGTGAATGGTGGATCCTGTGTTATCTATACATGCTGGCATCACCTTTCAGTGCAATACTACTTGTACTGATAATGAGGAGACTGCTGAAAAGTTTTCTGTACAGAACAGAGCGTGTCAGACTATTATTAGACCTAGTGGCCAAAGTGAAAACTGCAGGATTTCAAGATTTATAAAACAAATATTGATATGGGAAATAAAAAAAACACATCCAAAAACTATTAATGTGTTAAACATAAAAAAATTGTTAAATGATAGGTCATTTTCTGATAACACATTCCCATTAAACAGCTCATAGAAGTCGGAGCTCAGATTAAAATCTTACTACTTCATGGTGTAGATAAGTTCCTTCTCTACACAGGGCAGCATTACTATAAGAGGAGCAATAAACCCCATACTAACTTGGCCAGACAACTAAGAGATCAAACCGTGCAAAACCTTTCTAAGAAGAAGTGATGTCATGCAGTCTATGGTCTGAATGCAATTTTGGACATGTTTCATGATTATTACCTTAGACTGTACTCGCTTCTTGATAAGTAACATGCTATCCCCGCAGAGAGATATCAAAGGTTGTTACAATGCATTTTCATGTAGCTTTACTACCATCGTGCAAGAAACCATCCTAATTGTACTGACCCACAAAATAATGTGAGCACAATATGTTTACCGTACGATAAATGATGTGAATTTTAAATGCAAAAATAGTGGCAGAATTATTGTTTTTTTTCCAGTCCATCATGAAAGAGTTAATAAAAGTTAATCAATAAGTTTTATATACCCCAAAATGACGTAATTAAAAATAAAACTCATCTAGAAGAAAACAAGCCCTCATAGGCTATGTTCACACGGCTTAAACTGGGACGTATTTCGCGCCGTACTGCGCTAAATACAGGGTGTGATACGTCCCAGTCATTATGGTAATCCACAGTTCTCATAGAGAACTATGGATTACGCCTCCTCTCCCCGCTCAGACAATACACCGTGGGGGGAGATAAGCGACATGTCAGTTACTAGTGGCGAATACGCGCTGCTAATAATGAATGTCTATGGGGCCGGCGGGCTGCTGGGCCCCCCCCATGTAGCGGGAGTCAGCGTGAGCTCCTGTAGTCCCGACGTAATTGCGGAGCATAATTACGCCCCGCAATTATGCCATGTGAACATAGCCATATGGCTATGCTGGAAGAAAAATAACAATATTACAATGAACAAGATAAAAAAAATGGCTTGGTCCTTATGTTAATTGGAGAAGGGGCTTCTGACAGTGCCTTGTTTCCCAAGGGTATAAAGGATTCGGCATGCTGGAATCTCCTAATATCTACTAATGAACAAAAGTTGGAAGATCCTATACACTTGAGACTATTGGCTGATTCTTATAAAGTTGGTGGGTTTAATTGGCTTGTTTATGGCCAACTGGCAGACCTTTACCTGACATCTATGCCTGGAGGAAAATACATAGTCGGTCTAGTCCTGTTAGTTGTTGGCATTTGCTTCTACTTGATGCTCTTTTTTTTTGTACATTCCAAACGTATAATTGAAAGCTGTCTACATTTTCCATGAGGTTGGTTGTACACACATGGCTGTTGTGTGGAGATCACAGTGTAGATCTGAGCATCTATGGCCTGATCTGCTCTCATACTACATATTCAAGTTACATCATTATGATTACTGCCTACTTTCGACATCAGCAGCGCGCAACTCACAAGGAAAGTAGCGTGCGGGGAGCTGGCTTGGTGGGCATATAAAGTGTGCAATAGGCTATCTGCACATATATCCCTTGTTTCTGTCATTGATGAAAGCTGCAATTTATCAGAGCTGCAAAAAGGAATAATTATTAACTTTTGGGCCAAAAATGGCAGTATTTCTGAAACTGAGCAGTCTGTGAACTGTTTGCTTGCTGATCTTATAAAGTGTATCGTGAGACGACAAAAGGCAGCATTGGCAATAAGTGATGTTAAAACTGCGGAGCCACCACATGGCATTAATATGAGAGGTGAACATCAGCTGTGAAGATGCGCGAGGGTGGACTGACATGCTACAATAAAACAGCTCAGCACCCCAATAATTCAGGGGACTTCCAGTTGTGTGTCTAAAACAACAGTTCAGTGAACCCGATCATGTATGGGGCCAAGACGCAGGTGGATGGACACTGCACTTCTGCTAATGAAGTTGCATCAACAGAAAAGGTCTCGGTTTTCATGGCAGTAACAGAACTGAGTCACCGCTGATTTGCAAAGTGTTGTCACATTTTCTAATTCATAGAATGCGTGCACTTTCTCGTGTCAGCCAAGAAACATCAAAGAACAAGCACCCTGCAACCATTGCTGGAAAGAAACAAGCTGGTGGTGGCAGTGTTATGGTCTGGGAAATGTCTGATCCATGTGGACAACACAGTCAACCAATTTGAGCATGAATCCACCCTTGCAGATAATGTACAACCATACATGCTGATTGATTGGAAGACCATGACAAAGACTTCCAAGTACTACTCTGGCTCCCTAATTCCCCAGACCTGAACTTAACTGCACACCAGGGGCACCACCTCGATGTTTGCATTCGCTCTATGGGCCCTCCTCCACTCACCCTCCAGCAGCTGTGGGATGCAGTCAGCATGGCTCCAGATACTTGTTACAACCTACCAGGACCTTAGTGAGCCACTCCCTGTCTGTGCTGCACACGGTGGTTATTATAGATATTACCTGTTGGTCACAAGGCATTAGGGGAAAGGAGCTGAGAAGCCCAACAAATCCTTAATTTGCTCTTGACCCACCGGGTCTTGAGAAAGGAAAAAGGATTTAAGACAAGCCCGTATCTCTCATCTGCAGACAACGCTGTTTTGGGATTTTTGTCCCTCATCAGTGCAGATCAGAGTTATACTTGCTGGCTGTTTGCTGTTGGTCACAGTAATGCATGTAAGTCTTGGTAATCCTGTGAACTCTAATATGCAGTACTTGAGTTACTTTTTTGTTTTTTTCTGCCTTCAATGTGACACCACTTGAAGTATGACCTGCAAATTATTTTATACACATCAATACAGGCTCAGTAACATGTTGTGACTTTATACATAAGATAATTCTGTGATAAATTTAATTATCACCTTTGCTGAAATCTAATTGCTATTCTATGTTAATTATGTGCCTTAATTAATGAGATCATCTGATAAGTTTACATTCTAAGGAACTTTAGTGAAATTTCTTTGCTCACACTGGAAGAGCACTTTACACTTGCACATGCCAGTCCTCGGCTGCTGATTGCAGTCTTAATGACATAATCATTCCCAAATCATCCACAAATCCTTCCACAAAATTTTTTCTGTTAAACTAAAAAGGATAATGCAAAAACACCCTTTTACTGATGTAATCCCTGGAGTGGCCTTATCAGATGGTAACCCGAATCCTGCCGTGCCTTATTGAATTATCATCATTTGTGACTTTTCAACAACTTGTTAAAGCCCAGTTACAGATCATGTTCTCCAGCCAGCTTGTCCATTTCCCCTGGGGATATGCATGGTTTTAACAGTTTGTACAGCCTAAGATCAGAACATAAGGGATCTTTGTAAAGGGTGCAGACTCAGAAAACAAACCACTAGTGTCGGATGAAATTAGCACAGCTAAGGTGCACTGCAGAGCCATGCCACTCTGGCAACGTTCTCCAGGTCTGTCGTAATGGATTCCGATTTGTTTATGTGTCAGTGCTGGTATAACTCTCTTAAATTCAAGTTGGTATGAGCAAAGACAATTATGGTACCAGGGAAATTTTCACCCAAAGTGTTTTCAGTCAACGTGTAATGCAATACCGTGCCAAACTCTATAAAGAAGCAGACCTATTCACCAACAGTGAAGCCAGGTTTAATGAGGCTAGACATTATTTGACACACGGCTCTTGACGAAATATAAGAAAATATTTCCCTCAATAAAATTGGCACAAATGTCTCTGCTCCATGTTGTTTTGGAATGACAGCTTCTAATTTTAAAAGGGAAAACATACCACCCAATGAAAGGGAAGACTTTCACATTACCCAATAAAAAAGTCAATGCTCATATAATAAAACATAACTTAGGAAAGGGATAAGACTGTCATGTATAGGTTCCAGTAACTGTTCACTTGCATCATTACAATTATGCATTTATAGCCTGGTTGGCATATACCAATCTGGTATTATTGCCTGAACAAGTGTGTTAGAGAATTACACTTTTCTATATATATTGGGTGTCTGATACCTGTGGTTATTCTCCCATGTTCACACAACTTAATTTTGCGCTTATTTTAGGGCAAATTTTGAGCTGAAATACAACCCAAAATAAGCCTCAAGAAATGTTGTCTACTGCTCTCATTGATTCCAATGTAAAATACGTGGCGTCCTTCACATGATGCATATTTTAGAAGCATATTTGCGACATGTATTTAGTGTTTAGTATAATTTCACTCACATAATTTTAAGTCATTTCTTGGGGCACTTACACAAGTAAAATCCCATAAAAACAATGGTGAAGCATATTTGTGATGCGTAAATGCTTCACAATACGCTACCCACTTTGCAAAAAATAAACTTTGAAATATGCCTCAACTCATGCGGTTTTTGAAGCTCATATTGAAGCATAAATTTACACTTCAAAATTCCATCGTCTGGACATAGCCTTAAGTAGTAGCAGCTCAAAATAGATGTTGCGGGCACAATAAAAAATTATTTGTGATGAAATAGTGGTACGTTTTTCAGATTTGGAAGCAACATTTCGGGTTGGTGAGCCCTTCTTCATACTGGTGTGATCAGAGATAACGATAATAATGCAAGGTAGTTTATGTTATCGCAATAGGGGTTTAATAAAGAGGCGTGCCTATAGTTGGCACCAGTGGTGAGTAAGCTATGGTAGGATCGCAATGGCGTATGTTTTGTTCTCATGGATTTATGAAATAAAAAAAAGTATACCACTAGATCACCACAAATCATTTTTGGTGTGCTGACTACCATTTGTTTTGAACTGGTCTTATTTTCTGATTTTCACTCTATGAATGGGACTGAGCTGCAAGACTAAGTATACAATGTCCAAGCATAGTCAGCAGAAGTAGTCAGAAATGAAGGAGAAATAGGACCTGCGGTTCTAAAAAGAGAGGCATCTTGGATTCATAAGACATTGGTGGAGACATGGAGACATTGGTCCCAAAGGGACTGAATAAGGTTTTTAGTTTAAGATGTTATCTGAAGAGTGAAGAAATCAGGCGATACCTTTTAGAGGCTAACGGAGTATATTTGATGGTAAGCTTTCGAGAGTACTAGCTCCCTTCTTCAGACATGATGTTACCATGATAACATCATGTTTGAAGAAGAGAGCTAGTACTCTCAAAAGCTTACCATCAAATATACTCAGTTAGCCTCTAAAAGGTATCACCTGATTTCTTCACTCTTCTGCTACTTTCTATGGCTAACACGGTACAACATTATACTACTAAGATGTTATCTGTAAGAGTAATGCCCATTGTTAATAGCAGTGTTGGAAGATAATTAGCTATTTAGTACAAAGGGTTAATGTGTTTTATGAATGAAGTATGCTACTATTTAAACATTGCAAGGAGCAGACTGCGCATGCTTGAGAAAGGAGTATTTTCATTGCGAAACGTCGCAAGGTGGATTGCGCATCTGCTCTGTTGTGAGTTCCTGCAGTCATACCTGAGGACTCGTTCAGAAGTGGTTCCCGAATGGGATGGAAGGACTATGCACGTTAATGCACCTTCAGGTTTTTAAATTTTCTATACTGAAATTTTTTTTTGATGTAATAAGCTTTGAAAAGTATATAAAGTTTTTTGAAAATATTTATGCCTCGATGATTGATATGATTGAAGTATAAGCATACAATGTGTCATCTATTCCCTTTGCCTAACACACCTAAGCCAAAAAAATCAGACAACTTTGAAAATGTTTTAGATTTCCAACTGTGGTGTGCATAAAGCTCCTATGCAGAGCTATGAGCCCAAACTTAAATAAGCATTGCCGTCAAAATTTGTATTGTCTGGCCTGTTAGCCAGGTTCGTGATGTAACTGCATTGCAGTTAATATTTCTTGTGTACCTTTATAGTCTAGCTATCATTTTTTTTCCCCTGATGCATTCTGTGCCTGGTACTTCAAATTGCTGATAGCCACACAATACCGTATTGACAGTGTATGATACCCTAGGCATTGGTATTCCATACGCCCAACTTTAGTGAATAAAGGTATGTTTAAACGGGGCGTAATTCCGCTACAATGCACCCGAAGTACGCCCAGCAAATACGGTAATATCACAGCACTCATTGAGTGCTATTATTTCCTGGTGTATTCTCCCCCATACGAGACATGCCACTTCTTCCGGGCAACTACATGTCGGGGAAAGGGAAGGTATAGCGGCACGCACAGTTACATTCCCCTATATGTGCCTTGTGAATTTACCCTTAGACTGGGCTCATACATCAAAAATGTGACCATTGTTGCCCCTTTATCACTTTAGGGTGACCACTGCTTGCCTCTATATTTATGTATTGCCCCTTTCACATTAGTTTTATTCTTCTCTCCACTGATGAATTCCCCACTACTGCGAGAAGAAACGTATTGCAAGTAATTTAGTGTTATGGCAGGGATCGCCAGGCCATAGATTATCCTACTTTTTATTAGGAAGGACATGGTGTAGGGACTTCTTTAAAGGGGTTTTGCCACAATCTCATTTCATACCTCCTGTATCCAGCTCTTCAGCTCTGTGTGCTCAGAAAGTGGCGGGTGTGATTTGTTTGAATTGCATATCATGTGAACCAGCAGGCTGACATCACCAGGCCTTTCATCCCTGTAGTCAAAGAAAGGTCTGTTTATGTACATAAGAGTACAGAGGAAAGTGCTAGCAAGGTTTGACAGCACCTGTGGTTAAGAAAACCCCACTCATTATCTGCCTGAGAAGGGGGAAGTGATGTCTGGGTTGCATAGTGCGGGAAAAACAGGACTGCAGGAAAGCTCACAGCCCTGGTCGTATCCCCTGGAGATGAGCTGTAAACAGTGGATCACTAAAGGAGCAGCTAAAACAAAAATGGTGCAGAATTTTTAACAATAATGAATGGTGAAAATGTTTGTTATTTCATTTGCAAGCTTATCATGTCAATTTTAATTTGTGGCAAAACCCCTTTAAGTTAAAATATTATTTTAATTCTCCTAGTAGTTTATTGCATCCATTGTAATCCATTTATACAGATGAAGTGTCTCCATTGCACTCTGTCGGAGGAGGGTTACCATGCTTCAAAAAAAAAATGTAAGGGGAGTGCTGTAATAGTGACATTTGGTTTTTCTATCTATATCCGTTACTGTGTTTGTAGAATTTTTTTTATTACTATTTAAGTAAAAATTAAGTAAAAGTTATGAATTGGTCCTTTTCCTCTGAATATTGCTCATCTGTCATAGCCAGGTGACATTTTGACACATTTTTCTGAAATTGTGCCAAAAATATTGTAGTTTCAGAATAAAGCAACAATAACAGCACTTACCTACTTTGACGAGTAACACTGCCACCCAGGACTGTCCTGGTTTCCCCACACTGATTTCTCATAGTCTTACACAGTATGAAGATCGCAGGAAGAACAAGGCTGCACCTTTCTGATACTTATAACAAATTACACAGTGTAAAAAAACTACAATAAAATATCCAGCAGTAGGTCATAAAAATGGCTGCTGCAAGACATTTTTCTTTATGAATAAAGATGTGCTACCCCTTAAATTGTGCTGCCTAAGGCACCTGCCCTTGGGTGCTTAGTGGCAAATACAGTCCTGTACCTACAGTGTGTTATGTATGGACCAGAATTCACTTTTTAGTTTCAGGTTAACTATATTTAAAATTAAAGATGTCATGTTTTTGTGCTTACCTGGTAAAAGGAAAATATGGTCACTGTTTCCAAGGCATGTCAGGAATTGCCTAAAGACATAAATTAATTGAGGATACAATTAAAACATCACCATCAGCAAACAATAACATTCAGGTTATTCCCTCTGGAAGCTCAAGCAATTACTCAAAAAGTAGGACAAATCCTCTATTCCTGCCAGTGTACACCATCTATACAACTAATCTTATTACTGATCAATAGAGTAGTCGTCACAGTCATAAAAAAGCTGAAGCAAATACACAACTGCAAAATGCAACTATAAAACAAAAACAATATAAATAACATAAATAGGATATCAATGACCATATGGTCTCATTAAATAAAAGAAAGAATTGAATTGATCTTAAAGGGATGTTCCCTTCTCATTAACTGTAAACATATAAGAAAAGGTAAATTAACATTCTTACCACATACCTTTTTGGTCTGAGTTTGCTGAATTTCAAACATGGAGCAGGTTATCTATGTTGCTTGGTTACATAAGGTTTCCTATGCTACCGACTACTTTAATGCTCGAGCCTCCCAGCCCTTTTCTGCTGATAAGTCATAGCTACTTGAAGGCCAGTTTGCTCAGTATGCAGTATGGTCGGTAACATAGGAAACCATATTTAAAAAAAGAAAAAGAAAAAAAAGTGGGATAGATAACCTGTTGTATCTTTGAAATGAAGCAAGATCAGAATAGAGATGTATTTAGTAAGAATCTTTATTTACCTTTGCCTATCTGTTTAAAGGTAATCAGTGAGATGAGCATACCTCATAAAATTCTGTTCTCTTAACTGGTTCATCTGTTTAGACATATGCAAGTTAATCGAACACTTTGCAATTCTTCATTCCCTGTTCAGATAATGATGTAGTAAGTATGTGTGAATTAAGCAGTTGGATCAAATTAGATCCAAGCAAGCAAGGCTGGATGATGATCTAATATGTATGGCACCTCCCAATTGGCCCCTAATGGCACATCTAAGGACAAGGAAAATAAGATTGGCTTATTCCCCTCTTCTTATGCTATTGATATAGAAATAAACATCCAATGCAAATTATGAAAAAAGGACATTTATTTGTACAAAAGGTTGGACACTGCATTAAAGCAGTTTATAGTTCATAACCGTCAGGCTCGGATTGGCCCACAAGGGAACAGAGGAAATCCTCATTTGGCCCCTGAGCATGAGAGACCTGGAGTTTGTTTTAAACTGCATATATCTTCTTATAAGAGACAGAATGTTAGAGAGAAAAAGGCAAAAAGCAAGAGGTAGAGAATAAGAGGCATGTACAGTAGCTGTAGGGTGGGCCCTTAGAATCAACTCCACTAGTGGGCTCCAGAATTAACTCCATTGGTGGCCTCAGCATCAACTCCACTGGTGGGCCCCAGAATTAACTCCACTGGTGGGCCCAGAATTAACTCCACTGGTGGGCCCCAGAATTAACTCCAGTGGTGGGCCCCAGAATTAACTCCGTTGGTGGCCTCAAAATCAACTCCACTGGTGGGCCCCAGAATTAACTCCATTGGTAGGCCCCAGAATTAACTCTACTGGTGGGCCCCAGAATTAACTCCATTGGTTGGCCCCAGAATTAACTCTACTGGTGGGCCCCAGAATTAACTCCATTGGTGGGCCCCAGAATTAACTCTACTGGTGGGCCCCTGAATTAACCATTGGTAGGCCCCAGAATTAACTCTACTGGTGGGCCCTAGAATCAACTCCATTATTGGTCTCAGATTTAAATCCACAGGTGGTCACCCTGAATGAAATCACACTGGTGGGTCTAGGCATCTCAGTCGGACACTACCAACTATAATGGACATAATCATGGTCGTAGCAGCCATATCGGCTGCTATGAGAACTAGGACTTGAGGTGGCCCACTTAAGTCAAAAAACATTGTACCCTTTTTATAGGGAATAACACATTGATGAGTTTTATCTGGCACTACTTAATGAGTTCACTGATACTAAAGGTATGAATCATAACCTTATATAACTGCTGCTTTTAAAACTATTTCAGATTCTTGTCATTAGGGAACCTATGAATTCTAGCTACGACCATGAAAACCATCTATAGTGGGAACACAACTTTGAGACAAAATTACATTGAAATTGAGTGCGCTGATTTTTTTTTTAGGAAGTCTTTGAAAATTATTGGTTTTGCTCATGAAAATGTAAAGTCGTTGTTAAGAGTTTGTTGACTTCCAATTTTTCTAGAACATTTAGACAAGAAATAAAATCTTATACCAGTTCACTAAATTGGGAAGGAGCAGAAAGTGGGAAAGCCAGACATTGTATTGCTTATTGCTAATTGGATTCTCAGCTGGAGCAGGAGACATTTTGTTTTAGACCATTACTGGAGATGTTGTGCATCAGGCCTACTTTATAGTTCCCTAATACCTAAAACAACATCAGCAATAGCAGTTCTATGGGATTTACTACGCAGGATTAATTATGCCCCAAGACAGCTATCAAAGAAAAGTGCTATTGTGCATATGCTGGCAAGCGACACAATTTCCCATGGGTAATGCTCATGATGAAGTCTGTGATATGTTAGCAATGCATAGTGTTCCTACAGCAATTTCCATTCAACCAAACGAAGGATAATAGACTCTTTTCTTGCATCTTCAATGTATATTGTTTACGCAAAAGCCACAGTCCATGAAGCATGTACTGATCGGCCATAAGATTAAAACCACACGCCTAACATTGTGTAATTCCTATGTGCTCCGATCCAGCTCTGATCCATCAAGCTTGGACTCCACAAGACCTCTGATTGTGTTCTGTGCTTGCTGTCACAGAGAAATAAACAGTAGAGCCTTTAAATCTTGTAAGCTAAGAGCTGGACCTCCATGGATTGGACTTGTTTCTTTATGGCACAGTCCATAAAGATATTTGGAAGACAATGTTAATACTCTGAGTTATTTAGTTTGTTTTCTTTAAATTATTTCTAAGCAATTGTTGCAGCATGGCGGGATGCATTATCCTTAAAGAGGCTACTGCCTGCCTTTGCCATGATTGGGCATACTACCTAACAGGTAGGTGGTATGTGCCCAAGACACATCAACATAAATTCCAGGTCTCATTACTTTCCAGTAGAACATTATATAGAGCATCACATAGCCTTGACTGCTTCTAATCATGTCTCTTGATGTCACATTTCTCTCAGGTAAGCGATGCACATGGGTCCGGGCCCCACATGATATAAAAGAAGATTCATCAAACCAGGAAAATTCTTTCCATTGTTCCAGTTAAGTTGTACATAGGTCCATTGAATACACTTTCAATTTTTCCAACAGGGCACATTATAATACTGAAAGAAGGTACTGCTTACCTTTGCCATAATGGGACATAGTACCTAACAGGTAGGTGGTACGTTTCAAATTGACATCCATGTTAATTCCAGGCCTCAAGTTTTCATTATCTAGAGCATCACACTACCTCCATCAGCTTGCCTTCTCTTTATCATGCCTCTTGAAATCATTTCTCCCTCAGGTAAGCGATACACTTGTACCCAAGCCCCACATGATGTAAAAGAAGACGTGATTCATCAAACCAGGACAACTTCTTCCATTGCTCCAGTATTGCTACTCATATAGCCATGGTAGGTGCTTTGTAGATTGGACATAAGCATGGCACGAGGCATGAGCAATCTGGAACTACACAGCACCTTATGCAGAAGGATGTGATATCATGTGTGTTCTGACACCTTTCTATCATATCCTGCATTAAAGGGGTTGTCTCACTACAAGGATTGCTTTTTATGTTAAAGATCTTGCAAAAACAAGGCACCTTGCAATATGTGTCCATTAACAGTATCCTACCTATTTTGAATGATCCCCTCTTGTATGGGCTGCATCAGCTCCTCAGGTCGCTATAGCTACAGACCTGTTCAATCTCTCCTGATAGGCTACCAGTACTAGTTGCTATAGCTACAGACCTGTGTGATCTATCCTGATAGCCTGCCAGCACTGGTTGCTATAGCTACAGACCTGGCTTCTACTGCAGCCGAGTAGAAGCCAGTAAACACACCCTGAATTCAAAATGAAACCAGGAAAACAGGACTGAGGTAAGAGGAATCAATGTAGTGAGACAACCCCTTTAACTCGTGCTACAATAGCTGCTCTAAAGGATCAAATGAGACGAACTAGCCTTTGCTTCTCACACATTAATGAGCTTGTGTCACTGTCAAAATATAATCTATTTTATTCACTTCACCTGTCAGTGGTTTAAATGTTATTGCTGGTTAATGTATTTGCTTTGAAGAAGCCAAAAGAAAATTACAACTCGATGTGTCCTTATTGCCATGTTTCAACTACCTATTAGATCTATACCAAGACCAGCTATGAGAAATGTGGTCTCCATGTCTTCTATTTTTCTCTAAGCCCAAGACAAATTAGCTGTGATGTGGTGTCACGAACAGCCTCTGTTTGTTGTCTGATGTGTCAGGACCCTCTGGCTGTGGTCTGACATGTGACCCAATATGACGTATACGGGACGTTCCGCACTCTCTAGTGGTAAGTAAGGTCAGCTAGGTACCGTTTCACAGACACCCCCTGTCCAAGTGGGCACAGGGAGGCACGGGACGTGAGAAAGGAGAGCCCACCCAACTGCTGGCGTGGCACAACATATGCCCACAACCCTGTCCAGCTGACAGACCCCTTTTCACTAGCACCAGTGAAACAGGACTCTGCCAGCCCAGTAGACTGCCACAAGCTCCTCGTTAGATTTAAGCCCGGTCCGAGAACTCGGATGTGTGGATTCTTGGATCGAGATAAAAGAGCAGCCCAAGATTAAGTTTGAATATTTAATTGCGTTAAGGGAACACTATAAAAGACACTACATACACAGTGGGTACAGATATTTACAATGGTCAGACATGCAAATAAAAGACAACATGGGCTGTTGGCAGGCACATGCTTTTAATCCTAGCTGGTCACAACCCCATCAACCCCATCAAGCCCTTGGAATAGTTTGAAGCCTCTCCTCTAGAGTGCTTAGCCATATAACCTAAGATGGGTCACAACATCCCAGGAGGTTGCAGAAAGGTGGCTGTAGTGTCATCACACCCAGCTGAGCCCCAGCTACATTCTGAAACCAAACATGACTTGGCTGCCAGCTTCCTAGTAGCTGCTCTTCATATCTCGCCATCCCTGGGCCGCAGAAAGGAGAAAGACCTGGGTGGGCGTTCATTTCATTTCCAAGCTCTCAAATATGGAACCAGTGTGTGGATGGGACATGTAGTAAATCCATAATTCTGTATGAAACCCCGGCTCCTTAACGGCTAGCTCAAGCATTTCGACCATGACTGACTGTTGTCTTGGGTCCCAAGTTGTCTGTTAGAGGTGTGAAATAAACACGTGAAGATCTTTGGAAGCAGCGGCCCCCTGCTATGACACTTCCTATGTACTGGAGTGCTGACATGCTTTGCAGCTTAATTGAAGCCTCCTGACCTCACATGTTCTAGTGGTTAAACTATATGTTACATTCATCACATGTGGTCTTAATATTGAATTTAAATGCGATTTCTGGGATCATAATAATGATTGCCTAATTTAAAGGGCTTCAATACGATATTGTGGTGGCCAACTCTCGGTACCCCCAGTAACAAGCTGTTTGAAGGGGCTGCATGTCTCTTCACTGTTTGTATGTCTCTGTATGTCTGCATGCTATGTCTGCACTTAGTATTGCTGCCTTGTCCCAGAGCATGCACAGTCCCTTCAAACAGTTGATTGGTGGACCCCAGTACTGATCTAATATTGATGACCTATCCTAAGAATAGACAATCAAGTTTGTGATCTAGGAAGACTCCTTATGGTATCTTTACACACTTTAATAATGCCTTTAGATTTTTTTATTTTTTTTTCTATTGTTGCTTGTGATCATCTCAGCAGGTACATACTTGTAGCCAACCAATTGAAATTGCAATCAGAGACTTTCAGGAATGTAAAAAATGTTGATCTCTGTGCATAAATGCAATTGTTTTGTACCCTGCCCCTGTCCCATGTGACAAAGAGTACAATTTCATCACAATATCAAGGAATTTCCACATCTAAACACATCATAAAATGGTATACTCTTGGAAAGATTTGAATTCACCATAAAAATATTGTAAATATTGGCAATTTGAATTCAACCAGGAATTAATATACAATTGTGAGAAAGGATAAGTGAACCCTTATGAATTTCTTACCGCAAATGTACAATGTTAAATTTAGAGGAAAAACAACACTGTACCAACAACAAAGCCTCATTCCAACTGTGAAGTATGACAGAGGGATCAACATGGTTTGGGCCAGCTTTGGTGCCTGGACAACATTGGGAAAACTATGAATTTAAAGGAGCATTGAAACTTTTTACAAGAGAATGTAAGGGCAGAAATCTAGTACCACAAGCTGAAGAAGCACTGGCTGATGTGCCAAGGCAATGATCCATAGGACTCAAGCAAATTAACTAAACCAAATTTTCACAACTAAGCAGGATGTGGGGGCCTGACCATAGTGTATTGCAACCAAATGACTCAGGCCCAAGCTACGCATCTTGGTGGGCTCATGTGGGTCACCAAAAAGCCTTTGGTGGAGTGCATGCACCCCACGTTCACCATGTTGTGCAAGTGTGGACTAAACAATGGTTGGAAAACATTAACCAAGGCAAAATCCTTAATTTAATGGTATTAAGATACTGTGGCACAATCTATAAAGGACTATGCATAGAAAACATTCTTGAAATATTTATGAACTCAGACACATTTCTACAAAGGGGTAGTCCAAAATCCCACTTTACTGTTGTGCAAATTCTGTCAGCAGCACAATGGTGGGAATTTATCTGTCCTGCAAACTGATAAGACAGATGGACTTCAAATTTTTTGAATATGCTATATATTGGTCCCCAGACTCCACCCCCATGTGGTCTTTTTGGCCTACGGGACATAGGAAAGGTGGAGTAAGAATCTCCTCAGTCAAGGGCTTCTCAGCCTCTTCAGGGGGCTGAGAAGCCCTTAATAATGCTTTCCAGTTCAAACGGTTTGGAAGCCTCTATATTCTGTTGGGAGGTTTTCTCATTGTCTAAATGTTGGTAACACTACAAAGGCCATACTTACAGCTCAATGGCTGGACTAAACTGAATCCAGTAGCAGGCAACACTGACCCATATGCTACTTGGGAAAGAAAACAGGTGCAGCTAATTGCTGAGCAGTAGCTCACACACCCCACTACTAGGGGAACAATTAGATGATAAAAAACTGCACATTAACTTGATACCTATTCACACAAGCATGTAGAAAAGCCACAATATAATACAATGGGAGATTGCACATATGCACAAATATCAATAAAATAACCACTCACATGCCCTCCATGCATGAGGGGGGTGGTTACTGGTACTACAATTGCATATAGATAAGGTGATACAAATCTGTATTGCCTTATCTATATGCAATTCTAGTGGCTTTTCTACATGCTGGTGTGAATAGGTATCAAGTTAATGTGCAGTTTATTATTATCTAATTGTTCCCCAAGTGGTGGGGTGTGTGAACTACTGCTCAGTAATTAGCTGCACCTGTTTATCTTTCCCAAGAAACATATGAGCCAGTGTTGCCTGCTACTGGATTCAGTTAAGTCTAGCCATTGAGCTGTAAGTATGGCCTTTGTAGTGTTTTTGAGTAAATAATGTCCCATTATTTTCTATGTTTTCTCCCTACATGTCAGTAGGTCTACAGTTGATCTCCTTTCTTAGGGCTCATAGTACCAGAGATTAGACTGCTAATGAAACTGAAAATAATTTAATTTCTACGGAACAAAACTGTGCCAGACTTTCTGGTCTTTCTCGAACACCTTCATCAGACATTTTAGAATCTCTGAGAGATCCTCAGAGGATACTTCCTCCAGAAGGTTGATATTGAGATGAGTCCAGGATAACACCCTCCTCACCCCCCAAGGGATTCTAATTGCTACATCCATATTATGGTGCTTCTGACAGGATTGTAAGGGTCATTTGAGATACAGAATGTAAATCTGCTAACCCTTAGTCCTGTCAGCACTACAATGCTTCCTCTTAATTTATGGGAAAGGAGCTGGAAAGCTCACTGCGCCCTCTATAGGTTGTAACAAATCCTCAATTTACTTCTGATTCACTGAATCTTTGAGAAGCAAAAAGGAATAATTGTCAAGCCAATATTGCTCATCTACATACGCGTTTCGGGGTTTTGCCCCTCATCAGTGTAGAGCAGAGCGATATTGGCTTGACTGGTGGGAGGCAATGAGTGGGTATGAGGAGGGGAACATCTCTCCTTATGGAGACACCAGTTAAGGTGTGTAGTGTTTTGTTTTGCCTTTTAGCCCACTACTCAGCATCTGCATATCACAAGGCATTATGGGAAAGGAGCTGGAAAAGCTCACTGCGCCCTCTATAGGTTGTAACAAATCCTCAATTTACTTCTGATTCACTGAATCTTTGAGAAGCAAAAAGGAATAATTGTCAAGCCAATATTGCTCATCTACATACGCGTTTCGGGGTTTTGCCCCTCATCAGTGTAGAGCAGAGCGATTTTGGATTGACTGGTGGGAGGCAATGAGTGGGTATGAGGAGGGAACATCTCTCCTTATGGAGAGCACCAGTTAAGGTGTGTAGTGTTTTGTTTTGCCTTTTAGCCAACTTCTCAGCTTCTGCATATCACATGGCATTATGGGAAAGTAGCTGGAAAGCTCACTGCGCCCTCATAAGGTTGTAACAAATCCTCAATTTACTTCTGATTCACTGAATCTTTGAGAAGCAAAAAGGAATAATTGTCAAGCCAATATTGCTCATCTACATACGCGTTTCGGGGTTTTGCCCCTTTGCTTTTCAAAGATTCAGTGAATCAGAAGTAAATTGAGGATTTGTTACAACCTATAGAGGGCGCAGTGAGCTTTCCAGCTCCTTTCCCATAATGCCTATACTCAACATACAATGTCCCAGGAAAGGCCACTGCATATTGAAAATATTGTATCCTGAGGCCATTATAACTTGAGGGACCAATATGTACCGTACAATAAATTTTCCATCTGTCCTATCAGTTCACAAGGGAGAGAAATCCCCATCATTGTGGTGCTAGCAGAACAAGATTTGCATTCTCGACATATAATGTCAGGCCACACAAAGGACATTTAAAGGGGGTTGTCTCACCATGCTGTTATATAGAGCCACAGGCAGCTTCAAATGTATACTTTCGCAGTCTTCCTGGTCAGATTGTGGGTGGTTCCATAGCAGTGATTAGCATATCAGCTCTGTATTTACAGTTCTTCTAAGTGCGCAGACATGACAGCAGGAGATGTAATCTATAATACAGGGGGCTACAGAACTCAAAGAAAACAATCAAAAGTAATTAGTCTCCTTCTTCGCAAGCCGCCGTCTGTCCCCGTGACTTCACTCTCTGCTCTCTATCTAATCAGGGGAGAACAGGATGGTAACCAGATAACCAGGTAACCTGTGTGTATTCAGAGCAGATACAATCTCTCATATCCTGACCAAAGTGACATCAAAAGACAAATGTATTAGGAAAAAGTCTTCATTTAACATTCCCTACATGATGAAAGTTAATCTTTGTAGTGAGACAATCCCTTGAAGTAAAAAAGAGGGACAGAAGGATTTGGATCAACAGTAATGACTATCCCTCAGAACGCAGAACACTTTTAAGATATGTGAGCAACAATGAGTAAACTGCAGATGACCAACACTCGTCTAAGGTGAAGCTGGCCTCACAATATAGAAACTGGACATAACCTCAGTCAGATACTGCAGATGATTAAGATGTTTTTCCGGTTTACTAAAGATTGATTGTATCCAGACGAGCTAATATCACCTCTTGTATAGTAACTGACTGCAGTGCCTGCACACATACCTAATGTAAAGTTCAACCATCTGGTATTTGGACCACAGAGGTTCAGCAAAAGGGCTTAGCTCAGTACTGACATGAAGCCACTAAATATTAATAAAGCCTTTTCATGCTTGCACAAATTATGTCAGTAATTCTTTAGCAAGAATTTCTTAGCATAGATGATTCAGCCAGGGGAGATGGAAGGGATTCATTAATCTGCAATATGAATTTACAGGTGGAGCTGGAATGGTACAAAGACATATGAAAACTATTAGGATGAATATAACCAACATTTCACTCTGCAAAACAGGGATACACATGTTACTAAATGGACCATAACTTTTTGTTAAACGCTTTCAAAATGTGCTTAATATTAAGATATATACAAAAACAAAACTGGTTGGAACCCCTGACAAACCTGGGCAGGAATTTTGGAATATATGGTTTTATAATAGAGTGCTGAATCCCAATGTGACAAACAAACTTAAAATAACTTGGCAATATCTTACTTCCAATTATTTAAAAAAAAATCACGAGTGTCCCTTTTTTTTTTAAAAAGGGGGGTCTTTAATATAGAAATTAAATAAGAGCACCAGACATGGCTTTAACTTTTTACTATTCTAAAGTTATGTTCACACGGGGTAATTTTGGCGTCGTATTTGCGCTCTAATTTGGGCGAGATGGGGCCGTTTTTCGGTTTCTTGTTTCATAGAGAACTAGGTTTACGCTCCTCCCCCCGCTCGGCAATACGATGTTTTGTACGCGCGGGGAGTAAGTGAATGTTAATTTATTTGTGGAAAAAAACGCGCCGGGGTATGCAGTCTTGGGGGCCGGGCGCTGGGGCCCCCCCCCGCGTGGGGTACGGCCAAGGGCTTAACTTCAAGTTTTGGGGCCCCTGATGCAAAAAAGTGAAATGGGGGCCCCCCGTTCCCATGGGGCATTTACAATCTAATTCTTTTTAGTGGCAGAAGGGTTTTTGGGGCCCCTTAGGCTGCAGGGCCCTGGTAGGACTGCTACCGCTGCACCCCTGTAGCTACGCCCCCTGGTAGTGCTTTTAAAGGCAGCTCCGAAAGCCCAAAATGTACTGGGCGCTTTCTTTTTCGCCCGCAGTACGTTGTGGAACATAATTAAGGGGTAAAATCACAAAACTGCGAAAAAATGCAGAGTTTACAGGCAGATTTGTAAAATCAGCAGCGCAATTGCTCTCCAGCCAAGTGAATGAGATTTTAAAAAACTGGTTTGCGTTGTAGATTTCAATATCTAGTTGATTTCTGTTTTGGATCCCACGGCGGGGGGGTTTTTTCTCGTTTGTAACAAAAGAGGAAAAACCCCAGATGTGCAAAAACCCTTTAAAAGGGATTGCCACTCATTAAGAAGAATTTAAATGCACCAGGGCCCAAGAAATAAAAAAATTTTTTCCAGTGTCGCTTTCGTCCTCTTTTGCCCTGCGTCATTTCCAAGTGGGATGTCACCGCTGTGGACACTGATTGGCTGCAGCAGGTATATGCCTCTAATTTATATCACCTTTCGGAAGTGAAGCCTCGGGGGTGATGGGAATTTTGGGCATATGACCCGGCCAATCAGTGGCCGCAGTGGTTTAAAACCCCGTTTAGAAGTTGACTATCAAAAAAAGTGCGGAGGTGTGCCCCCTGGGGCCGAGGACTGGGGAAGGTGCGTATAACTCTTTTTTATTTTACTTAGGGCCCAGGAGCTATTCAACTATAGTCGATGGGTGGAGCAGATCCAGAGCCGTCTTAACAGCATTATTGGCCCCTGGGCAAAGCACTGCAGTGGGCCCTGCTGAAATTCATGACATCACACTAGTTCATGCCTCTAGCCACCCCCAAGCACACCCATATTATAATGTCACTTATGTCTGGACACCGGCAGCTTGCAGTCTACAAGACTGACTAATTGGCAAGGTTCCCTTCTCCACCATGGTTTTTAACTGTTTGCACATTCTAAAAACACACAAACTGTTGAATAAGCAAAGCCAACCAAGGGATCCAGGGTAGGTTTCTTATATTTCTGAAACAAACATACACCACCAGGGGCCCCTATACTTGTGGGGTCTCACTACAAAGATTGCTTTTTATGTTAAAGATCTTACAAAAACAAGTCACTTTGTAATATATGTCCATTACCAGTGTCCTACCTATTCTGAGATATCCCCTCTTGTATGGGCTGCATCAACTGCTCAGGTCGCTATAGCTACAGATCTGTTTGATCTCTTCTGATAGACTGCCAGTGCTCGTCGCTATAGTTACAAACCTGGTGTCCTCAGCAGCTCGTCACTGCTGGCCAGTAGTAGCCGGTAAACTTGCCCCTAAATTCAAAAAAGAAACAGATGAAACAGGACTGAGATAAGATGAATCGATATAGTGAGACAAGCCGTTTAAGAGGCAAAGTCACTTATTAATGAGGTGAGCAACCCCTTTAGCCAGTTCCTGACTAGGCCTGTTTACCCTTCTTCCTGACTAGGCACATTTTCCTTCTTCATTTAATATTAACAATTAATTCATATTAATATTCTTTCTATAAGGGGGAAAATGGTAAAAAGAAAAAGGTCTGTGTTTTCACATTTTATTTTTTTAACAGCAAAACTGTCGCTTAGATAAGTTTTTGCAATTGTGTTACTTTTTCATAATAGATGTTTATATATAGGTGATATGAAGTTAAGGGTCATCGTGGCAGGACTAAAAGTTGTGATTTGCACTGTAAGGCTGTGTCTACACAGCAGAGTGTAAAATACTTTTAGAAATGTAGTTAGAATACGACCAGTATTTTACAGTCGGATTTCATTTTTTTGTCACGATAATTGCCGTACCTCTTTACCGCGACTTTCGGATATTTGGCATTCCCAGTCTTAGAACAGTATGTTTTCTGGCGGATTATAGAAGATGTTCTACGTTTTTTGGTCAGATTTGAAATCCAACCTTAAAAAAATCTTCTAAAATTTTCTATTGAAGTCTATGGCGATGTTTTGCAGTCGGATTTTTGCTGATTCTAAATACTGAATATGCTTTAAAATCCAACTGTAAACTGTGGTCAGATGAGACAAGAATTGAGCCCTTTGGCATTAACTCAACTTGCGGTGTTTGAAGGAATAGAAATGCTGCCTATGACCCAAAGAACACTGTACCCACTGTCAAGCATGGAGGTGGAAACATTGGGCGACATGTATGATTTATGGTGCTTAGACACCATTTTTAAAGCACAGTATAATTAGAGATGGGCGAATTTCTCAAAAATTCGGTTCGATCACTTAGCCGAATTTCCCGACAAACTGTACAAACTACCCAGGGGTGGGAGAGCAGGTACAAGCAATAACTTAGAGGCCTAGTATCCTAAGTAGAGATGGGCGAATTTCCCGAAATTCGTTTCGTTCACTTCGCCGAATTTCTCGGCAAAAAATAACTTCGTTTCGAATTACTTCGGGACGAATCACGTTAAAAAACAGTTATTTCCAGGCTGCACAGAGCCTGCAGGGTGCTGTAGAACATTGTGCCATGCTTAAATATGCAGAGGGAGCTTGGTTTGGTCTTCATACAATGTTGTGTTTTAGTATGACACGCAGATGACTGCCGCCGCTCTTAGAATCGCTTCACTCTAAAATTCCCTGGGCACTTAAGAGGGGAAAACTGACCAAAAAACTGAAGGGGGAATGTAGCCTGATAAAGTCATGCCAGAGAAAGCTGGAAAAAACAAGCTGAGAGCTCAGGTGGCAGCATCAGTGACAGAGTGTGGAGGTGACGGCGGCAGCCACAGCAGCATGAGGTCAGAGAGTGGCACAATGACATTCTGGAGGTGGCAAAAACAGGAGTAGGCCAAAGAGTGGCACAATGACAGAGAGTGGAGGTGACGGCACCAGCAACAGCAGCATGAGGTCAGAGAGTGGCACAATGACAGTGTGGATGTCACGGCACCAGCAGCAGCAGCATGAGGTCATAAAGTGGCACAATGACAGAGTGTGGGGGGGTGGCAATACCAGTCCTGGTTAAGATGGTTGGTGGCAGAGGGTTTAAAACTGTCAGCAGTTTGTGTGGCATCAACGGGTGGCGGCTCAGAATAGTAGCTTGAGCAGGTAGTTTAAAACCCAGACTCATTTCTCACAGTTTGGGTGAGACGTCATGGCTGATGTAGTCTGACGCCTAAGGCATTGTGTGTGTGGAAATCCTGGCCGATCCACGCCGATTCATCTTGACAAAGGTCAGTCGTTCCACATTTCCCGTGGACAAGCAGGTTCTCCTTGGGGTAACGATGGCCCCCGCCGCACTAAACACCCGCTTGATGCCACCCCTTACTGGCCGGGCAGGACAGCTTCTCCACTGCAAACTCGGCAAGTTGCAGCCACACATCCATTTTGGCTGCCCAGTAGTCCAGCGGATCTTATACTGGGGGGGCAGAGTGCTGTCCAAGTGGGCCCAACCACCTGTTGGTTCAGGGACTGCTCCAGGTCCTGCTGCTGCTGCTGGCGACTGCCCTCCTCACTAGGCGGGTGAAGGAAGCTGCTCATCAGTGACTCCAGACTTGGGTTTGCTGCTGATGGAGCTGGTATGCTCCTACCCCCTCACCTTCCCCCACAGCCGCGGCAGTAGTAAGTGAACGCTGAAGAAACCCCCGGTCAGACCTATCAGAGAAGGGAAGATGCCGCACATAGGCAGCGGCCAACTGACTATGGAGGATTTCCCTATAGTATTTGAGTTTGTCCTCCCTCTCAATAGCTGGAAAAAAGGCTCCCATTTTGGACCGGTAGCGAGGGTCCAATATGGTGGAGAGCCAGAAGTCATCCCTCTGCCGGATTTCTGACTATTCGGCTGTCACTAGAAAGGCAAATCAGCATGCTGCGGGCCATCTGCACAAGTGACTCCGAGGGGCTCCCTGCTCCATCTCCACTGTATACAGCACGGTGCTTGGGGTCATCCGTCTCGTTTTCCTCATCTCCCTCACCTCCCCCCAGTTTCTCCTGCTCCTCCTCTCTTGTAACCTGGGTAGAAAATCCACTCATTTCAACAAATGCTTCTGCTCCAATGTTTCCCCCCTCCTCCTCCTCCTCCTCCTCCTCCAGTTCAGTCCCCACCGGACTCATGTGGCCGCGAGATGTAGTCGCCACGTCTCAAATCCCCTGCCCAGACAGATTTTTCAGCATCTGTTCCAGGACATGAAGCAGTGGAATGACGTTATTCATCCCGTAGTCCTGGCGACTGACAATTAACGTGGCCTCCTCGAATGGCCTCAAGAAGCGGCAGGTGTCACGCATGAGCTGTTGGTACATCAAAGTTACACAGGGGAGTACTCCTGTCTGCCTGGATCATCAAAAAATCGTTAATGGCCTTTCTCTGTTCATACAGTCGGTCCAACATTTTGCAGGCTGGAATTCCAAGGTGGAAACATCGCATATCAGAGTTGTTGGGGAGGCCGTTCTGCCGCTGCAACTCGAGGAGGGTTGTTCCTGGCTTTGTAGGAATGGATAAAGTGCATGCACAGTTCCTGGCCATTTCAGAATCTTTGAAGATCGGGGGGAAGACTGCAGGAACCTTTACACAACCAGATTGAACACGTGCGCCATGCAGGGCGCATGGACCATCCCTCCTCAGTGCAGCGCAAACACCATGTTCCTCCCATTGTCCGTCACCATGGTTCCGATTTGCAGTTGGCGCGGAGAAAGCCACACATAGAATTTCTTGCGCATGACGCCCGGAGCAGTTCCTCCCCTGTGTGACTTCGTTCGCCGAGGCAAGCCGGTGTAGAACTGCGTGACACCGCTGTGCCTTTTCACATGTGATATGATGGAGCAGTACTTGTGGAGGGTGAGATGGTGGGTGGTGGAGGAGGAGGCGGACATTGGCGCAGGAGTCGCAGTTTGACAACGTGGAGGAGAAAGCGGCGTCTCCTGTCCAAGTTGTTGGTGTGCCTTGGAACAAACCGATAAGCTCAAAGACTGGCCCACCTTCTGTTCTACACATTTATGAAGTGCTGGTACTGCCTTTTTGGAAAAGAAATTATGGCTTGGAACTCTCCATCTCGGTCGGCACAACCCATTAGTTCCCCTGAACGTGCAGAGTCCACCATTTGGAAAGGGGGGAAATGCAGACCAACAACTTGGACAGGGGCAGGGGGCAGCTGCTGCCCCTTTAGGATGGGTTGGACGCATACTGTTGTCTCTTGCAATCGCCTTGCTGAACGACGCTGGCGCCATGTGCGAGGAGCGGGGAACGGGACGGGGAAAGATGATGTAAAAGAGAAACAGGTCCCTTCTCGGAGGGGTGGAGCCTTACTGGGCTGCTTTGGGATCTGCCAATTTGGGCGCGTGTGCTGCTTTTGCTGGGCGGCCGGATGGACCACCACATTGAGCCCTTTTTCCCCCCGGCCACCATGGGGCCCTGCATGTGTTGACGCGGGCCATGGTCCCCTATTTAGCCCCTGGCCAGCTTATTTTTCCTGCCCACAAAATCTACATATACCCCTATTGGGCTCCTCCGGTGTCTTGAAAAGAATGCCACACCGCCGAGTATCGGTTTTACCGCCAACGCCCCCAAATGAGTGACTATGCCGCCCCCTCCTCACTGAGCCCCGTCCCGCTACTTTTTGGCCCCTGCAAAGGGGGGGGTTTTTACCCCGTGGGTTTGGGTCCGACCCACACTGCTGCTACCCTGCTGACTCACGGGCACACAAACCCCTTGCTGGCGCGCCGCTGCCTGACCCAAGCTGACGCCCTCTTTTCCTGACGATGATGAAGCCTTCCTTTACCCGGGTCCCCAAATGCGGTCGGCACATCATCATCTTTTTGTTTTTCATCGTCACGGGCTGCCCCCTCTTTCCCGGGCCCTTGGTATACAGAGGTTTGACCCTCAAAACCATGACCTCCGATCCACTCTCAACACTAATTTTGGGCCGCCTACTGCAAAAGCAGGGGAAAATTTGGCCCTTTTTCTTCGCGGGCCAAGTAGCTGCAAAATTTGCCCCCTCAACTTTTTTCATCCTCCTAATATTTGGGCCTGACCCCAGACCACATAGTAGATCCTGACTGGGGGGAAACCCAAAGATGGGACAAGGCGGGTTTAACAGGAGGCCGCTAAACCCAAAACCCCGGGGCCATCCAACGGGGGTTTTGTCTGACTTTCCCCCACCGACTTTGGGGGGGTTTTTGTAAGTTTGCCCATCTGGGGGAAGGGGGTTTTTACCTAGTAAAACCAATCAAAAACCCCTTTGGGGTTCCCTAGCATCACCCCGGCCGCTAGATGCAGGGGCTTTTTGGTTTTGGCCCACCAGTGACCCGCTGCACGCCCCCTTTGGGCTTTGCGGGCGCCCCTTGGGCCGTTTCCCGGAAATTTGTTTGTCCCTCTGCCCCTTCGCAGGTGAAGACCTTGCCACCTCTCGTCCTACAAACTTTTTTGTTCAAAAAAATTTTAAACACGTTTGAGGAAAAATATTTTAAAAAGATAAAAACACCCCCCTAAATTTGATTTCCAAAAAACCCCATTAAGAAGCTTGGTAACCCTTGGTTTAAAAATTTTCGCTCCAAAAATTGGGCAGGAAAAATTTACTTGAATTTCCCTTTTAAAAACTCGGGATTTTACTGAAATAAAAAGCAAAAACGGTTTAATTTAAACCCTTTCGGATTTTAAATTATGCAAAAAGAATTTCTTTTTGGGGCGGTGAAAAACAAATTTTTTTTTTCCCTGATTACAACTGCAAAAAAATACTTATTTAAAACCTTTTTATTAAAATTGCGAAATAGAATTGAGAAACCACAAACTATTACTTGAAACGTGTTAAAATTTGGGTGTTTTTTATGCTGCACAACAAAAGGAAAAATTTTAAATTTAAACCCTTTGCTTGTTTAAATTAAACACAGGAAAAATTTATTTTTTGGCGGTGGGAAAAAAACTGGGGTTCTTTAGTCCCACAGCAAACAAACAATGCTTAAAAAACTCCTGGGTGTAAATTGCGCAAAAAATTGAGCACTAAAAAAGAAGTGGAAATTTTTTTGTAAAACGGGTGTTTCTTTTAAAAAAAATTTCAACAGGGAAAAGGGTTAGAACCCCTTGGAAAAATTCCCAAAGTGCTGGAGCAAAAGCAAAAAACAAGTTTAACACTGCACTGGACACCCCACTTTATTCGATCCAATACCCCAAAAAAATCAAAATAAACTTAAGAGAAGCATTCTGAGACAAGCTGAACACCCCCCCAAAAAACGCTGTATAAAAATCATTTTTTTAGAAAAATATCATAAGCCCGGGCAGCACCTTCCCAAAACATACAGTGAAGGGTATGAACTCCCAGCTCGCGCCCGGGCTTATAAAGTGCGGTACGTCCACAGAATCCCCCGTTTTCCCTTATTTGGGTTCATCCTGCACATGTCAAGCCCGGGTTTTGCCCCTTTTTCCTCCCAGAGTGCTTTGCCCCCTTAAGCGCCAGGGGCTCGCAAACCAAATTTTTCAATCAAAAGCACCCTTTTATAAAGGGGAAGACCCCAAAAATTCGACTTCGTTCCGAACCG
This sequence comes from Phyllomedusa bahiana, assembly GCA_025379985.1. NCBI lineage: Eukaryota > Metazoa > Chordata > Amphibia > Anura > Hylidae > Phyllomedusa > Phyllomedusa bahiana. Next base: position 48,533 of record JAODAL010010681.1, on the reverse strand, counting down.
AAGTTTTTTCCCGAAATTCAAAAAGAACCCCTCTTCTTAGAATCAATTCGCCCCCAAAATAAATTTAAAAAAAAGGGAAGGGAAAAGCAACCAATTTTTTGAACCCCATTTCCCCCTGCGGGCTAAATCAGGCGCATTCTAGCGCAGAAATGACACTTCTGGCTCAGGAAAAACCCCTTTTAAAGGGTTTTAAATATTCCAGCAGAAAAGCACCAAAAATTGCCGTACTCAAAAACTATAAATTGGGGACTTTTTTTTATGGGTTTTAGTGCCCCACACCTCCAGCACGCCCCCGAAACTCAGGCGCAAATTTAAAAAATTTTCCCGCGGGGCCTGAAATGTGCCTGTATTGGCACGTGGGGAGTTCAAAAATAATTTCAAACGCCGCTGCGGTAACCCGTGCTGAAAGAAGCCCGACTTTTTGGGGGGCAGTCACTTCTTTAAAAGGGTTTTCATTATGTTTTTTGGCATTTTTTCTCTGTTTAAAGGCCAAAAGGAAATACTTTTACTGTATCAATAGGGGAATGGATGGAGCCATGAAACCCTAAAACCCCGAGTGACAAAACCCCGCCCCTCCACCAGGACATTAAAAAAAAGGGTTGTGGCCCATGTCTTCCAGCAAGACAAGACCCAAAACATACAGCCAAGGCAACAAAGATGTGGGCCCAAAAAAAAGCCATTAAGGTCAAAGGAGTAAACCTACCAGTCTCCAGAAACCCTTTAAACCCATAGAAAACTTAAGGAGGGGTTTGGCCCAAACAAAAGCCTAAAAACTTAATCTTGCAAGAAATCTTCAAAGAGGGGGGGGAAAAACCAAAAATTTCCCCCTGACATGGCGATGCTTGCCAAAAAAGGGTTTTTCCCCCCAAAAATTAAAATCTTGTTTGCCAAGGGAACAAATACTTTTTTCTCACTGCAAAATGCCAAAAACATTTTTAAAAATTTTTTACAATGTGGGGTTTTCCCCCTCCAAAGTTAAAAATTTAAAAAACCATTTAAAAAATTTTAGCTCTCATTCTTTTTTCAGTGGGCAAAAATTACACAATCGCCCAAGGGACCAAATAATTATTTCCTTCACTGTATGTATATGGTAGTTTGGGGGTCTAACCTGTGCCCAGAAGTCATGCTTTTTTAAGGTGTGAAAAACTTTAACGACATCTTAATTCTGTCAAAGGAAGTATGTCTGGTACATTAAAGTCCAGGATAATTAGGTTTGAGGCTGAAATACAATTACCATAAGTAGTACTTGATGGGACATTATTTGCAAATCACAATGTCTTCTTCAGGACTATGTAAGAATTTGTTTCTTTTCCAGGTACTGCAGGAGTGGATTTAACACATGGTATGTAATCAAACATTAGTATTGTCCTTGCCTAAGGGACCCCATTGATAATTACATTACAATAAAAACGTTAAGCACTGTCAGTGCTGTGAATAAAATAACCTTAATAATCCTGCAGAACCCATAATATTATATATTTTAGTAATGGACCCCCTGTTATAACACAGCTGTTACATGTTATCCCATGAAAATCATGTAATAAATATATGATTGCACTTGATCAGCCACTACAGCAGAGGACCTGGGCCTGTGTTCTTCCTAATTGCACAACCACAGTGAGGAATTTGAATACAGCGGTGGTCACACATGTGCCATGGAGATCTACTTTATTCCATGGGGTTAATGGAAATTTATTAGACTATTTGCAGTCATTAAATGAAAACACCTAACAAAAAATAGCACAATGCTGTTATGAAATCTAGAATTTATTAAGGAATATAACTTCTAATACATAAACTAACAATGCACCAAAGAAAGGCATCGCGACCCACTTGTGCTTGATCCCGTGCCCAGGAGCAAGTGAAATGTGGGTTGGGGTTTGGCGCTCCCTCCTGCTCCCCTCTTGTTTATTTTTGTTTAGCAATTTAGAGGACATGTATGAACCTGGCACCGACTCACCAGTTCTGTCTCTGTTTTTAATAGTGCACGACCCCACACCATGTTTTAAAGTGTCTCACAGCACTTTGTAAATGTGTCCTGTAGTCTCAGCCATGCCCCTTTGAAATTGGTATGGATTTGTACAACAGTTTTGCACCAAACTTTGGTGCATTTTTGCTGCATTGTACAACTTTGGAGTGTCACGCCCCTGCATTTTCGACTTTTTAAAAAGTGTTGTTTTTGGCGCGATTGTGGAAATTTTTTGGCTACAAGGTTCAACAATGTGTCGAAAGTACAGACCCCTTTAAATTTTTCATCTTTTTTCAGTGCAGCCATGTGGGAAACCAAAAAAAGTAATTTTTTTTGTCATTAATGTACACTCTGCACCCCCCATATTGAAAGAAAAAAAAAAAATGTAGATTTTTTTTGAAAATTTTTATTAAACAAGAAAAAATGAAAACCCCAGGTCATAAGTTTTCAGCCCTTTGCTCAGTATTGGTAGAAGCACCTTTTGAGCTAGTCACCCATGAGTTTTCTTGGGAAAGTGCAACAATTTTTTTCACCCTGGATTTGGGGTCCTTCCCTTTCTTCCTTGCAGTCCTCCCCAGTTCCCTCGGGTTTTGGTGGCACCATTTTAATTCTCCAAGTTACATGTTTGTCGGCCAAAAAACCATACGCCCATCCAGTTCGCCATTTGAAAAAGGTTGCTAAAGTGTTAAAGTTGTCAATTGGGTTTAGGAGGGCTCTGGCTGGGCAATCAAGAAGGGGCACAGAGTTGTTTGGAGCCTGTGCTTTGTTATTTTAGCTGTTGTTGGGGTCTTGCTTTTTGGAAAAAGATCGTCCCCCCAGTCTGGGGTCCAGGCGTCTGGAAGAGGTTTTAACCGGATATCTTTGTACTTGGCTGCTTCATCTTTACTTCAATTGAACCGTCGTCCTGTCCCGCAGCTGAAAAACACCCCCTAGCTGATGCTGCCCCCCAGTTTTCACTGTTGGGATTGTATTGAGAGGTGATGACGTGCCTGTTTTTCCCCACCTTTTAAAAATTAACACCAAAAAGTTCAATCTTGTTCATCAAAAAGAGAATCTTACCCCTCATGTCGGGGACCTTCATGTGTTTTTTTTTAAAACTGTAGGGGTTCCATATTCTTAAAACGAGGAGGGTTTCTGTGGCCAAACTTGTATAAACCCCTGATGGTGGAGGGCTGCGTGATAGTTACTTTTTGGAATTTCTCCATCCCCCTATGCATCTTGGAGCTCAGCCCAGTGTTTTGGGGTTTTTCTTCCTCTTCCCCAAGGGGCTTTCTCACCTTTGCTTGTTTGGCTAAGGGCCGGGTAAAGGGAAGGTTTGGTCGCCCCAAAACTTTTTCCCATTTAGGATTATGGGGGGCCACTGTGCTCTTTGGAACCCTTTATGCTGCAGAATTCTTTTTTAACTTTGGCCAGATCTGTGACTTGCCACAATTTTTGTCTCTGGCCCGGGCGTTCCTTAGACTAATATTCTCATTGGGTTTGACATGCATTGTGAGCTGTGAGGCTTTTTAAAAGGTGGTGCCTTTCCTCATCAATTCAATCAGTTTAATTAAACAAGCTGGACTCCAATGAAGGAGTAGAAGCATCTCAAGGGGATAAAGGAAATGGACACTGTGAGTTAAATATAGTGTTTAAGACCATTAATATTTCAGTTTTTTTGTTTATAAATTTTCAAAAAAATTTTTTAAAATTTTTGTTTTTTTCTTTTCAAAATGGGGTGCAGAGTGTTTTTACTAATGAGCAAAAAAAATTAACTTTTTGGATCTTACCAAATAGCTGCAATTAAACAAATTTAAAGGGGTCTGAATATTTTCCCTAACACTTACATATTAAACAGGGCTGCAACAGTTTGTTTGGCACAAAGCATGCAAAAAATAGTGAGGTTCATACTGTTCCTACTGATTACAGAACTTGCACTTAATGCACAAAATGTGGTTACAGGATAGTATATAAAAAAGCATGTGTATCGGCAGATGCATATGCTTTTTTATATACTATCCTGTAAACCTTAATTGGAAATAAAGCTGAAAGAGGTGTTATCCGTGGATATGGGGCTCCCACCAAGGATTTCTTGTTCAATTTTTTAAACATACAATGATATTTCCTGGGACATTGTATGTTGAGTTTGGTTTTAACATACAATGGCCCAAACATAGATCCAACGAATTATCATGAACAGTGTGTAAAAAAAACCCCGATTCATTAGTGCATGCAGTATTTAATTTTGTAGCGCCTTTTAAAGTAAGTGCGTTCTACATGCTCTATACTGCTCTTTACATGTCCCAGGATGAGAGGCTCCTTTAGGCACCAGGTGAGGCCACGTTTTAAATTTGTTGTAAAGTACATGATCCAGAGAAACCCTAATCCTCATCAGAGAATGTTTCCGCTTTCAGCACTCTCTCTAAAGTTTATGTAAGGACTTGCTTTATCTGGATTGTTAAGTTATCTTCTTTAATCTCATTTTGGGATTAGTTGGGTGGAAAATTTTGGGAACCGGAAAAAAAATTTCCGTTTTTCCCTAGAGTTAGGTTTAACATACATTGGGGCCCCTTTATGAAAACTGTGAAACATAAGACTGGTCTGTTGTCTTAGTAAACAAAGAGCTCAGTTTTATTTTCCCCGGGGTTTTTAAAAAAGAATGTTGCATCTTAGTTTACTGGGGTAACAGTCTTTGTTTGACAGTTTTTTAAACAAGGCCCAAAATTTTTTAAAATTAATGGTTGTCCCGGAACCAATTAATATTGAAGTTAAAAAGGGTGTGTCATCAAAAATGATTACTGTTTAACTCACATTTTTAGTTAACAAATTTTTTAACAATTTTTTTGGGTTTTATTTTTTTAATTTTTCCTTCACTTTCAATATTTTTAAAAATTCTTAAGTCCCTACAGTTTCACTTTGGCCTAGGCCTAATAATAGCCCGACACTTCCTGTTTTAAAAAAGTTCTCAGTTGTCTGCTCATTATACCAAAAAAAAGGGGCAAACTGAAAGGAACACCGTGTAATTTATAATGCCAACTCCCCGTTTTTGGCGGGGGGGGTCCCGCATTTGGGGTCCCCCCCCGCCCTCCCGGGGGATTGGGATTCCTCCCGCCGCCGCAGGGGGGCGGGGGGGCCTTTTAAAATTCCCCCGGCGCAAGAGTACGCGGTGCGCCTCCCTTGCCCGGGGACCGCTCTACAGGGGGTGGCGGCCGCACGGCCGCTCACCCCCCGCGGGTCTCACTGTGGGGGAGGAGGCAGGAGGGATCGCTCCCCCCCCCCTCTTCCCCGTATGACGGGCGGGTTGTGTCGCCGTTACATACAGGTCAACGGCGCAGGGGGGAAATGACCGCGGGGCAGGGGAGTGACGCGCGGCTGTCTCACTTCCCCCCGCGCCGCTGAAGAACGGTGGGAGGGCCCCGCTGCAGGAGCCCCGGTAAAGGAAGATTTTATTATTTTAATTTTTTGCTTTAGGGGGGCTTACCTGCTAAAAGGAGGGCAACTACCTGGCAACAGAGAGGGGAACTACCTGGCAACAAAGGGGGGACTCCCCGGCAACAGAGGGGGGCACTAACCCGGAACAGGGGGGGCACTACCTGGGGTAACAGATGGGGGCACTACCTGGCTAAAATGGGGGCAAATCTGCAAAAGATGGGGCCCCCCCCCCCCTGGAACAGGAGGGGGGCCACCTGGGAAAAGGGGACACTACCTGGCTAACGGAGGGGGCACTACCTGGCTAACAGGAGGGGCACTCCTGGCTAACAGGAGGGGGGACTATGGCAAAAAATGGGGGGGACTCCCTGGCTAACGAGGGGGCACTACCTGGCTCGAGGGGGCACTCCTGGAAACAGATGGGGGCATACCTGGAAAACAATGGGGGCATACCGGGAACAGAAGGGCACTCGGGCAACAGAGGGGGCACCTACCGGGCAACAGGGGGACATTCCGGCAAAACAATGGGGGCACTCCCGGGCAAACAGGGGGGGGCCCTACTGGCTGACAATGGGGGCCCTACCTGGCTGAAAAGGGGGCACCCCCGGGCTAACAATGGGGGCCCCTTTTCCTGGCTAACAAAGGGGGGATCTACCTGGCACAAATTTGGCTCACCTGGCAAAGAGGGGGCATTACTTGGCTAAAAGGGGGGGCATCTACCGGCCTGTAAGGGGGGAACTACCGGGGTTTGGGGGGTATCCTGGTAAAAGGGCATCTCCCTGGCTTTCTTCCAAACCCGATGCAGTTGGGTGGAGGGGGTGGTTTTTTTGAAGGGGGTGGATACAACAAGATGGGGCCGCGCGCCGCACACTAATTCTCCTGTTTTTCATTTTCGAAAGTTGGCAACTATGGTGGAATGGAAAACCAGGATCAACCAGTCACAAAGGGATAGTACATTTCACCTTTACCCCCCCTGAACACGATTTTCCCAGGTACGAGCATGATAGAAAACTCCCCTATAGAAGTGAAGGGACGATCAGTCTTAATCTCCTTGTGCATAAGTACTGTAAAGATATCTCTGACTGCTTTTAAAGCAGTGGCAAACAAGGCCCTAGGGGCCAAAATTTTGAAAATTGCAGACTTAAAAAAAATTTAAAAAAAATTTTGAAAGTGATATAAAAAATTTTTAAAAAAAAAAAAAACCAAAATTCCCTAAAAGATGTTTTAACAAAAAAAAATGGGACTTAAAACAATACTCAAAATTTTGATGACACATTCCCTTTAAGGGATCGCTATATTTAAAGAATATGCTATGAGTTTTTTGGATGTAATCTCAGAGGATCTTAATGGATATTTTAATGTATTATTGATTGAGTCTACTCCTTTGTGCTTTTATAGGTGGTACATAAAGATTTTTTTCTGTTATATTCATAGAGAAAACAAATTGTTGTATACTCCATCTCTATAGGCATGGAAACTCGGAAGAATGCATTGAGAATTAAAAACAAAGAAAAAATTTCCCAGCAATCCGATTGGAAAACTTATTGCATTGCTTTTCCTTTGCAATATTTAATAGATTTTTTAAAATAAAAACCCAAATGTGAAACAAAAAAGAATGTAAAATTTGTGAGAGCAACTTTTCCCCAAATAGAGTTTACTTAAAAGTGACCGGGAACTTCCCGGGAAATCCCCTGTGTAAAGTAATTTCAGTTTTTTAGCCCTTCTTGCGGACGGAAGCGTCCTTTTATTTAAAACTACTGTGACTGGAGGGACAATCATTACAATGCTTTTAAAAGACACTAATTGGCTCTTGACTCCTGAAGTCTGCCCAAAAGTGGCACGCATTTATTGAGTGGCTCTCAAACGTCCTGTTTTACATTAGCACACTAAATAAAACCATTCACAAAATAAGTTCAAAGAGTCATGGAAGGTTTGTTTTCTTTGCCATTGACCAAAACAAGAAATTTCCTTGGAACCAGAAATATTTAGTCATGGTTATGCACAATAGAAATATCAGACTTCTGCAAACACGTGAACCTACATGATACATGATAGATTTCTTTCATCGGTGACAAGAATAACTGCCTAACAGATTAGCGTCCCGACCTGAACTCTGTAAAGAAGAAAAATTCACACCGATTTGGGGTGAAATATTTGAATAATAAGGTGATACAGTTTATTTTTAGGTCCACATGTTCACGTGTAATTTACATGCAAATTTGATGCGTATTCCATGTTGGAATACACTTGGAAACAGAATGGGTATGTTCACACAGCATTTTGGAACTGATATTGGATCAGAAAATCGCATCCAATAGCGCTGTGTCAATCAGATCCAAAACGCATCCAACACGCAGGTGTGTGTTTGGATGTGTTTTGGGGCATAGAAACCACCCAAAAGTAATAAATAGGGGGTCTGGGGTCTTTTGGATCAAATATTGACATGGCAATTCTTAGAACGGATCCGAAAGACACATCAGAAAGATGCAAGTAAACAAGCATCGGCAATCAGACGTCTGAACATCGATGTGTGTTTTACATTGAAAGCAGTGGAAATCACACTGGACATTCTAGATGCGGGTTTAGGTCCATTTAGGATCCGAAACACGGATCCAAACACCTATATAAACGTATGTAAACACGGACTTAACACGCCGTGTGAACGTACCCTATGTGTTACCAAGAACACATCCCGTAGTTCAAATTGTAAACTACACAGCGTATTTTTCGAACATCAATTTAAAATGTACATTACGGAAAAAAAAAAGCTCAGTCACTTATTTATTATTTCTCCATGCATATTTTTCCTAAAATGCTTTGTGAGACAAATTATGTATTAGCCCCATTCAATGAGGACAATCCATGAACCAAAAAAAGCTAAATCTGCATAAAAAAATGAAAGACGCAGCAGTAATCAAAGAGCATGTCTCAGATTTCTGCTATGTAATCAAAATGTATTTTACCCCCTTACAGACATATGTGGTACTGGTACGTCATAATGCCAGTAAGGTTGTATAGAGCGTGCTTCATACATGGTGGGTACTGGCTCATTATTACAACTGACACATGCCACTGTGATTCCTGCGGTTCAACCCTTAAGCCATTGCATTGATTGTGGTTGTGATGTCTAAATGAATGAGGACTGATTGCTCCCCCCGCAACAAGATCATAGGGTGCCAATCATTTATGGTAGCTGGAAGCCTATTGAAGGCATTTATATCCGCCATGTAATCGCTTCTATCAGGCAGGAAGTAATAGAACCACAACCTTGGTGCACCTTTCTGCATTATTTATACAATGCTGTAGGGTGAACAAGAAATCGCTCCCCTAGTTATCAAGTGCTCTAGGGGGACAGAATGTTAAAGAGAACCTGTCACATAGTTTATGCCCCCCTTGCTGAGGGCAGCACAAGCTAGTGACAGACTGCATGTTTCAGTGCTGTGTCCATTATTCTGTAAGATGCTGGAGTTTTAGAGTATTTAATGCTCAAATCTGCAGTTTTCAGCCAGAAAAGAGTCCAGCATTTCATGAAAAAAGTCTATTTAATTCATGACCTGACAAGTGAGGCTAGCCTTGGGTAAGTGGGGCTAACACCTGCTAGTGAATAAGTTGGACTCTTCTCTGCCAGGTCCAAATATAGCGCAGTACAATCCAGCAATTTGGAAAGCAATGAGAAAATCTTTATTTGATCATACTAGTACACGGAATTGCTATGTTTTTTTACCCTCTGTACTAGTATGATCAAATAAAGATTTTCTCATTGCTTTCCATATTGTTTGATTGTACATGCGCTATATTGGAACTTTGACTGAGGGACACAGGGCTGGATCAAACTTCAGTGCCAACAGGAAAGGATTGAACAAATGATAGGAGACAAGTTGTTACAATTACCGCAACAAGGGTGAGCCTCATTCACTTTGCTTTTGATTTGTCTTCTCTGGCAGAACAGGCTGCAAACTGACAGATTTGAGCATTAAACACGCTGAAACTGTGGCATCTTACAGAATAAGGGACCACACGCGGAAAAAAAGGGAATGTTCTGTCACTGCTTGTGATGTCCACAGCTGAGGGGCAAAAACTATGTGACAGGTTCTCTTTAAGGCTCAAATCACAGTTTGCAGCCTGTTCTGCCAGAGATGACTTCAGTGTATTCATGAGCAGGTTTTAGCCACACCCACAGCTAGCCCACCCACCTGGAGTTTATTCACAGGTTTCTACCTATTCAAATCAATAGTTTGAATCAGCCATGAGGACAGGGTTAGATATCAGTGGGCGGAGCTAATGTCTGCTCATATATAAACTGGGCTCTTTTATGGCAGAACAGGTTGCAACTGCCAGGTTTGAGAATTAAATGCTCTGAAACTTCTGCATCTTATAGAATGAGGAACACAGTGCTGAAAACAGCAAGTCTGTCACTAAATTGTGCTGCCCTCAACAAGGGGGGCATAACCAATGTGACAGGTTAAAAGTATAAAAAAATAATAAGAAATATTAAACATTCAAATCACCCCCTTTTGCCCTTCCATAAATAAAAGAATATTAATAGATGAACAGTGATATTACTGAATAATTCTGCCACAAAGGACCTTAGCAACACCAGGACATACCCATATGTCCTGTGTCGGTAAGGGGTTAAGGTTTTTATTTTCTGATTGTAGATTTCTCAATTCAGTTGTCTATATATGATTGTGAGGACGACATTCTTGCCTGCACTGCTGTAACAACAGTAAGAGAGATGCTTTACAGCAGCTTCATTGACTTCTGTAGGAAAAATTTTCTAGTCATGCTCTGTGACCTGGAAAGAACTCAGTGTGCAGGGAGGGGGAGAGGGTAAGCTGTGACTATCTCCTATTGTGACTGGTGGATCCTGTGTTAGCTATACACATTGGTGTCACCTTTCAGTGTAATCCTGCTTGTACTGATCATGAGCACACTGCTGAAAGTCTTTCACTACAGAACAGGAAGTGTCAGACTATTAGACTTAGTGGCCAAAGTGAAAACTGCAGGACTTAAGAAAAAATATTGAAAGTGATATGGAATTTTTTTTTAAAAATGACCACAAATTCTTAAAAATGTGTTTAACATAAAATAAGTGAGTAAACAATAAGGGTCCGTCCTCATGGCAGGGTTTTAAGACGTTTTTGGATTTTGAAAACATTGTAAAACACGATTGTCAACTTTTACATTGATTTAAATAGAAAATCTATGCAGCAGTCCACACTGCACGGATTTTCCGCTGGACGGTTTTTGACACTTAGAAAAAAGGCTGCACTCCAATATACTCCAAATTCAAAATATTTCTTCAAAAAACTTTATTAAATTGATATTGATATTTAATAAAGTTTTTTGAAGAAATATTTTTGAATTTGGAGTATATTGGAGTGCAGCCTTTTTTCTTATATATTGACTGAATTTTTTGGCTTGCACCCGTTTGTTTGTGAGTGTCGTAGACATCTTTGCAAAAATTCCTAATAACTCAGAACATGTTCATTCTTCCGCCCTGTTTTCGTGCAGAACATGAACATGTGAGTGCGAAGGGGACGGCTGAATCCACAAACCGCAGACAAAAGCCGCCCCCCTACGCGCTAAAAGAAGACAAAATACTGGTCTGAAAATCCGGCTGGTATTTTGTCTTTGCCGTGTGAACGCACCCTAAGTAATTTTCTATGACACATTCCCTTTAACAGAGTGTGATTTTGAATGCTCTCACTGTTGAAAAATGAGAGATGGAGACCACCCAATTGACAGTCTTGGGACTCATTAGCATATTGGGTGCCGAGACTAATGGCACCGATATCTAATGAACCTTGTGTAAAAATCTGCAGCATGTGGATGAGATTTACAATTCATCTATTTTTGGCTAAAGACACATGGCAGAAAATACACCTGAATACCTATTGCAAGTATTTGGGTGTAGTCAATGAAGGTTAAAAAAAATAGTGTGAACTTTCTCTTACCCTAAAAGAGGATGCGCATAACTACACTTAGCTAATCCATTTATTTTGTCTAGAGAACCTAATTAAAGTCATTTATATCTTAATGCTACTCTGGAACTGTGGTATTGTGCCAGGTAACAATATCTGCTAACTGCAGCCTTTCACAGGCATACAACTCATTACAGTAGTAATCAGGTTTGTGTATTTTATGGGGCAAGGACCCCTGTGTCCATGACGGAACAGGTTTTTATCTACAGGAAGTGAACATTGAAGGTTCCTATTTAATTAATGCAAGCAGAGATCTTGAAAATTGTGAGGAATTATCAGGCTCAGACTGGGGATAAGGGATAAGGGAATCCCTTTGTGAGCCCCAAGATTTTGTGGGACCCTAGACATTGTAGTCTCCTGGGCATGACAGTATTGGAGCAGCTTTTCAGAGAGAAAGAAAGGCAGAAAGCAACAGGCAGAGTTCAAGAGGCATGTACTGTAGCTGGAGAATGGAATCCAAGAATCATCTCCACTGGTGGGCCCCAAGGATCAATTCCACTGCTGGGCCCCAAGAATCAACTCCACTGATAGGTCCCTAGATTCAACTCCACTGGAGGGCCCCAAGAATTTACTTCAGTGGTGGCTCCCAAGTATCAACTTCAGTGGTGGCTCCCAAGTATCAACTTCGGTGGTAGGCCCTAAGAATCAACTCCACTGGTGGGCCCCAAGAATCAACTCCACTGGTAGGCCCCAAGAATCAATTTCTCTGGTAGGCCCCAATAATCAACTCCACTGACAGGTCCCTAGAATTAACTCCACTGGTAGGCCCCAATAATCAACTCCACTGACAAGTCCCTAGAATCAACTCCACTGGCGGGCCCCAAGAATCAACTCCACTGGTGTGGCCAAAATCAACTCTATTATAATCAACTTCACTGTTGGACCCCAAGAGTCAGCTCTAATGGTTGACCCAAAAAATCAAATTCACTGGTGGCCCTCTAGAATGAACTTCAATGGTGGGTGCTAAGAATCAACTTCACTGGTGGCCACAAGAATTAACTTGACTGGTGGGCCCCAAGAATCAACTCCACTTGTGTGCCCAGGACACCCTAGTTCAACACTGGGAATTAATACAAAAAGTAAATTGGAAAATTGTGTTACTTGTTCAAAGTGGAAAGCTAGCCATAAACATCCTATTATACATATGAACACTCCGCTTAGCCAAGTGTGAAAGTGTCCTGTCTGGGGGACTGACAGTAAGGCTATGTCTCCACTGCACACAAAAACATCCATTTTTTTCAGCGTTTGTCCCTGAAAAAACGATTGAATAGAGGTCCCACAGACATTAAGGCCTTGTTAACACGGCTTATTCAAGCCGTAATTGCAGGCCGGATTTCGCCCGCAGTTACGGCTTTAATAAGGGGCAGGAAGGGGGAGCTGCTCGCCGACCCCATAGACAATGCATTATTTACGGTGCGTACGCGCCGTAAATAATGTGCATGTCACTTTCTCCCCCCGCGGCGGATTTGCCAAGCGGGGAGGAGCAACGGAATCCATAGTTCTCTATGAGAACTGTGGATTACCGTAATGACAGGGACGGATTGGAGCCATACAGCAGCGCAAATCCGGCGCACAGTACGGCTCCCATCCGCGGCCAAATAAGCCGTGTGAACATGGCCTAATAGTACAAACGTTCTGCTGTCTCCACAGAACGTATTTTTTCTGCTTGTTTTATTTGCTCGTCATTTTTTGAAACATGTTGCACGAGCAGGGCAGAAAATTTACTATTGGAGTCTATGTAAAGCACTGGACGTTTTTTGTTGCGTTTGGCAGAAAGCAATAGCAATTATAATGCTTTCCATTTCTGCAAAAAAGTGTGTAAAAAATGCGACAAAAAACGCAAAATGATTTTTTTTTTGACAGGCAGTGGACAGTTTTATGAACGTTTTTTAGGATGTGGTTTTCAGTGAGTTTTTTGTCCAATGCCATGTAGACATAGTCTAAGGCTCCTCATACTGGGGCAGATCACTGCATATTGGAGTGATTGACTTATTACTACTCTGTCAGTACCATTTAAAAGGATTTTTTACATTGCCCAGTTGTCGGGTAGTGAATGGTTGAACAAACATTCATAACTATTGTTCATGAGGCCGCTCACATTCATTACTGCCACCAGTTCCATTTACAAGGGAAATGGCTGCCCAAAAAAATTGCTTCTGTCTGCAATAAAAAATCCAAATGATTCTGATAAACATTTGTTTATTGTCAGCTGTTAGGGGGGCTTTTACCAGGAAAAAAATTTTGGGCATTCCTATAAATGTTCATTTCCCCCAAAAATTGACAATGTTAAAGACCCTCAAACGGGTTGTCTCATCTCATAAGTGTAGGTCTTAGGCCGGCTCATAGCTCACTACGAGCAGACTTCAGAGAATGGGGAGGTGGTTGCGCTTGCGTAGTTCTATCAATTTCTATGAAAGCTGAAAATAGCTGAACTGAGGTCGCCTCAGACCCAAACTTGTGAGCTGGAACCCCTTTAAGCCACATTATCACATACCTTCTGTGCCCTACATCTACCATGAGGGACAGACTTTTTATGGGGGCATTTGTGACAGGCACTATTAGGGCATTGGAGTTGAGGCACCAATGGAGTTATGGTGGCAACGGAGATATTTCTAGGTAGAGGCATAACAAGCATTTGTAGGACCTCATAGCAAAACGAGATGGCCTCCAACACCTAATAGCAGGAAACTGAAATAGCTGCATAAGTAGCAATAGTTAAAGATATAAATCATAGATTCATATATCAGAGAACCTCAATGGTAGTTACACATAGCAGATAGTTACCATTACCTACAAAAAATATAATATTCTTGCACTTGAGTGGCCCCTTTATCTGTACCACTCAACACGTCGGTGGCCATGGACATATCTAATGTATAACCATAGCGGTCGTTATAGGGCCCAGAGCATAAGGAGGCCACTCAGGTGCAAGAACAGTGGGCCTTATGTGTGAAAACTGTCTAGCAGTAAGACTGTCTTTGTTGCCAATAGCAACCAATCAGAGCTCAGCTTTTATTTTTCCTAAACATTATATGAAATGAAGGCTGAGCTCTGATTAAGTGCTCTGGGCACCACAGACCGTCTTAGACCTCAACGGTTTTCATAAATAAAGTCTAAGTTGGTGACTTTCTGCACTACTATGCGGGGTGTCTGATATATGGTGCTATTACTTATAACTTTGATTACTGCATCTTGTGTTGATATTTTATTTTCCTGTCATTAGGTAGTAGGGGCCCATCTCATTTTACCACAGTGCTAGTTATGTCCCTGGCTTCTGGAGTTTATAGGGGAACCTTAGGGGTTATCTAAAGCTGGAATATGTGTGTACCTAGCTAATATAGAGAGAATTGCACTGCAGGCAAGGGTATAACTATAGCCATAGCAGCTGTTATGGGGACCAGGGGTGGAGACCAACCTAGGTGCCAAAACATTGTTCCTTTCTGAAGGAAGTAACAAGTTGATGGCTTTCTGCCATCTAGCTATGCTATGTGGGTTCTCTGATATATGGTGCTTTATTTATACTATTAATTATTCCCATCTTGCACTGTGATGGTATATCAATAAGATATGCCATTAATGTGTGACCGAGTCCCCAAAAGTGTCGGCTCAGAGCAGAGAGTCAATTGCGCTTGCGCACAACCCTTCATTCTGTTCTATGGGAGCTCCGAGTAAAGGTGAACACGCCGCTCCCATAAAACAGAATGGAGAGTCGAGCACAAATGTAACCATCTCTCCGTTTTGATCCGATAGGGCTTTGTTCCAGAGATAGGTTTAGGTTCTAGAGATAGGTCCCGCACCTGTCACACTAAGGCTAGGTTCACACGGCTTATTTGAAGGGTGTAATTACGCCCCGCAATTACGCCGTGTGACCGGGGGAGGGAGCGGAGGGCCGGCACCTCGCCGGCCCATAGACTTGCATTACCAGTGACGCGTATACGCCGCTAGTAATTCACATGTCACTTATCTCCCCCCTCGGCGTATTCGCCGAGCAGGGGAGAGGACACGTAATCCATAGTTCTCTATAGAAACTGTGGATTACCGTAATGACTGGGACGTATCCCAGCCGTAATTTGCGCACTCCGGCGAGTAATTACGGACTGAAATATGTCCCATTTTAAGCCGTGTGAACATAGCCTTTGATGGCATATCCTATCGATACCCTTTAAGCTGCCATTTTAGTTTCATTGTCACTTAATTGTGGGCCCCCATCTCAGTTTGCTGTGGTGCCCTACGAATTACAAGTACACCCTTGACTGCGGGCAGAGGCGTAACTAGAGTTCATAGGGCCCCATAGCAAATTGGGATGGGGCTTAAACTAAAACAGCAGCAGAAGTAGCAATAATTGAAGGTATAAATAATACTATCATATACCAGGGAACCCACACAGTAGAGCTGGAAAGCAGAAAGCCACCAACTACTTGTCCCCTACAAAAAGGAACTATAGGCGACACCTATGAACTTGCATGCGCCATTTTTGGAAATTGCCGCCGACACACCAGTTCTAAATAGATATAGAGGCGTGTATGATACGACCATATGAATGTTAGTGTTACGTGCTTAACTTTGTATGGCGTATAGAGTGTTATGTGCCAAACATTGTACGACAGTTTTGCATTAAACTTTGACTCATTAAAATGTGTCAACTTCTTTACTTATATTGCATTTGGTTATTTTTAAAGATTCTCAGTTCCTTTGAAGATCCATGTCTTTTGTGTATAAAAAGTCTGTGAATTTTCAGTTTATTGTATAACATCATGCCTGATGAAGAGATCTAGTACTCTCGAAAGCTCACCATCAGATATACTCAGTTAGCCTCTAAAAGGTATCGCCTGATTTCTTCACTCTTCTACAACGTGTCATCAGGTGCACATTGCACCAAGTTTGCCCATACATCTATAGAACCGGTGAATTCATAGATGTTGCCCCTCGACCTCCGGGCCCCATAGCGACCACTATGGCTATAGTTACACCCATGACTGCAGGGTATGTACTATTGAACACCCTGTCCTGTACCTGTTATACAATAATCTCACACTTTGAAAGACAAAAAATAACCATGAAAACCCCTAAAACTTTATAACTTTTCCAGCCAAGTTGACAGAGGGGGCTCTCCCTGCAGCTCTCTGTCTGCTCTGTGTTTCCCTATCCTTCTATCACCACTGCCCTCTGTGACTTCCCCTCATCCCCAGTGACGTGCAGTGTGTCAGCCACGGACCTGACCTGGCTGCACAGTCACAGGGTACAGCGCCCCCTGGCGGCGTCACGCCTCTATCTTATATATAGAGCTGGGAGCAGCAGAGACCTCACAGTGAACATTGTGCTGCAGCCGGTGAGCGCATCCTGCCGTCCAGAGAGGTAAGCAGAGGCTCCAGCACACCCCAGCATGCAGCATCACTCCCAGCTACTCAGCACAGACAGGGCTTCCCCCAAACTTTTGTGCATAGAACAGAGAATGGACAGTGGTGACCCTAGGACTCAGTGTCACCTGCCCCGGACTTTGCATGTTGAAGCTGTCAGGACTATGCTCGCTGCATTAGAATATTAGGCTGTATGGTGAGGGCACTGTGTGCTACTTATCTGCCCGCAGCACGTGTAGTCAGCACTTATCTGGATTTGCACACTTGTCACTCTCCTGACAGTCACTTCTTAGTTTGTATTCTTATTGTATATTATGTGCATGAAACCCCCCAGTACCTTACAGTGCAGGATCACCCCCTTGCTTGATCTTGATGGACATCAGTCTTTTTTCAATAACTGTTGATGATTAGTAATCGCTATAAGTAATTCGCCTCCAACTCTGACGATCTCTAGTCTAGTCTGCTGTATGTGTGCATGACCCATGGTTAACTTCTATCACCCTGTGGCCATTTGTTGGCCATTGTGAGCCTCGCATTCATCTGTTAAGCACGTTTCCATTTTCATTCCCAGCTTGAACTTTACAATTCTTTTAGTAAATTGGATAAATATAATAGGATAAAAATAATGGACACAAATCAGACTGCCCTGTCACCTCTGCTGTCTGGGGACACTCCTGATAAGAAACAAAATGCACAGAGTTCCCTGCTCTTTGCTTTGTGTCTTATTGTTCTAAGATGCCCCTTTTATACCTTGAGGTGTTTTCCCACTTTGTTATGGTCTCGAATCGGTTTCTATTAACTACAGTTATTATTACATTTAAAGTTTTTTCTTTTATTCTGTGAAATCACATAATATTTACATGCACGAATACTGACTGGCTCTAATGTACAAGTTTCTTCAGATTCTGTCACTTTTATGGTCACTTAGTGGACTGAGGACCATGTTATGTGCCCACAGGCTACTGGTGCTACTCCTGAAAATGTGGGTTTATATTACCTGTTATTATTGATGCATATACAGTTATTTTTTATTCTGTGAAATCACACAACATTTACATGTAATAATACATGCTCTGATCATGGCTACCATATGTGTTTCTTTTACTATAACTTTTATGGTCACCTAGTGAACTGTTGTGGTGCAAATTGGGTTTATAGTAGCTAAAATTATTGTTTCATTTACTGTGACTTGTGAAATGACACAGCATTTACATGGATGGAGACTGGCTCTGATCACGGCTACCATACATATTTCTTCAGACCTTGTCACTTTCATGGTTTCTTAGTGGACTGAGGACCATGTTAAGTGCCTACAGGCTGCTGGACGTACTCCTTAAAACTTTTACCAATGCTGCCAAGTTGGAATGTGTGGCAACGTAAGAAAAAAGTAACCTTTGTCTTAAATATGACACATGCAAATACTTAAAGGGATTGTCTCACTACAAAGATTGCTTTTTATGTTAAATATCTCGCAAAAATAAGTCACTTTGCAATATATGTTCATTACCAGTGTCCTACCTATTCCTAGATATCCCCTCTTGTATGGGCTGCATCAGCTCCTCAGGTCGCTATAGCTTCAGACCTGTTTGATCTATCCTGATAGGCTGTCCGCACTGGTCGCTATAGCTACAGATCTGGTGTCTTCAGCAGCTCATCACTGATCCCAGTAGAGGCCAGTAAATGCCCCTGAATTCAAAAATAAAACTGAGAAAACAGGACTGAGGTAAGATGAATTGATGTAGTGAGACAACCCCTTTAAGTCTACATTTCCAACTCTTTTGTGTACTTGAAATATTGAAAAATGTATTAGAGAATTGCAAATTCCCAAACGAGAATTGAGGTTTTCTTATTGGAAGTGCATAACATTTATGATGTCTTCCATCACAAACTCTCTTTTATTCTTATGACCTATTGTGTTTTTATACTTGGACCAGTTGCTGTATAAGTGACTTATAAGAGTCCAGGTCATAGTATACACTGTTGTTGTGTGACAGTTTAGAGCAAATACAGGAGGGTTTAGTTTATGACTTGTTTGTATTTTTACCTTCTGAACCACAAGTATATGTGGTACCAGTTATCTTGGCAATAAAGGAGTTAAAGGGAGAAGGCTACATCCATTGTCTTAGTGTTGCTAAACATTTGCACAGGTAATATAAGGAGGGAGGGTGTGATGTGCCTCTGTCATACTACAGATCTGGAGTCTTAAGTACCAGTTTGAAAAGTGGGCCAGCAGTGTGTTTGGCTTGGAAGGTAGCAAAGGGTTGTTTAGTAGAGGTGCTGACAAGACAGCCTGCAAGTAATTTGGCAAGTCACAAGATGTACATTGCTTCAGGATTACTAATACACATCTAAGCTCAACTATAGTATATGTAGATTTGCATAGATACACAAGATAAAGCTATTGTGCTGATGTGATTTCTCCAAGGAGAGACAATTAGGTGACCTACTTTGAGTTGTATAATACCTGAATACACAAGTGTGAATGATGTTGTGGGGAGGGTGGAGGTACAAGAACAGCTCAGTACAGCTCCTGCCCTCCTATAACCCAGGCATCACTGGCAGCCAGAGGTTTCTCATACTTAATGCCACAGCTACCATCAGGTAATTGTTGTCTTGGGTCAATTTCAAGGAGACTGACTGAGCCATTTCACTGTAGATTTCCTAAGCCATTTAACATATTTTACAATGCATTGGACAGAAAATGAGAGGAAATATAGGAAATGAAACACAGTGCATTGCCTATTAAACAGCATTTATTAGGATTCGAGTAGGCACGGACAGCTGCAAACTAAAGTGCTTGGGGAAGAGGTTTTGGTAGTATATATAACTTGCTAGGGTGTGGGGGTTGTACATCTGTGCGCTGTATAAATCATAGGTGCCTACTATTCCATTGGTCACCTGTTACGGAGGGGTGACTACTATATCATGTCTGGTGTTCTGACTGTATTGTGTATTGTTACATGTTGTGTGTATTGTTACACATATCTTGTTATTGTTGATTGTTATGATTTTAGATGATTCTTATTGTTGACTGTAATGATTGTTGTTGATAGGTATGACTTTTGTTGATTGTTATGATTGTTATTGTTAATTGTTATTGTTGACTGTAATGATTGTTGTTGTTGATAGTTATGATTTTTGTTGATTGTTATGATTTTAGATGATTCTTATTGTTGACTGTAATGATTGTTGTTGATAGTTATGACTTTTGTTGATTGTTATGATTCTTATTGTTGATTGTTATTGTTGACTGTTATGATTGTTGTTCATTATTATAACTATTGACTGTTGTGATTCTGATTGCTTATGGTCATGGTTGTTGCCATTCATCCGAAAACTACATAGTATCCATAATGTGTAACCTTTTTAGATTAGTCACTGCATCTTGTTTAATAGCACTAGAACTAAAAATATATCAAATTGTTCATTCACTTAAAGGAAAAGGATCTTTTATTCTAAAAATACCATCCCTGAAGTTCCACTACTAGGCTTAAACTTCATGGACTGTAAGCCTGTGGTGAATATGGGATTCAATGAAAATCTTTAGGTCGACCTGACGAAGCCAATTTATAACTTCAGAGAGCACAAAGAATTATGAAAAATGAGAAAGGAGATGGAGTTTGTCTTTAAAATCCTGAAGTAAAATAACAGGAAAAAGGAATGTGAGAGGGGAGAGGCAGGAATCTAAGCTGATGAAAAAAGGCAAGAAATGAGAGGGAGTGAGAGAGAGAGACAGCAGGGGACACAACACAGAATAGCTGCTGGGTTTCTATGAGGTGGATGGAATAAAGAGCTCACCAGGGTGCCTTATTACCCCAGTTTCGGGGAGGATCATTTCTAAAGGGCATTTTCTGACATTTCAGAAGAGCCAGCTCAGTGGAAGTGAGATTAAGTGAGGGCTTGGAACTGTGTCAGGGAAATACAGTAACATTATTAGAGTAGTGTGGATTTGAGTTACTTTTTTTTTCTTGTATTGTGACTCTTTGTCTTAACAAACAGAAATTTAAGTAAATTTATTGTATGTCAGCTGATATACCTGATACTGTCAGTGTGTTCAAGTGGTGGCAGAATTTGATTTTCTCCCTAGTTCTATATCATATTACAGCCTATATACTCATTCAAAGGTTTGTCCCAGAGAGTTTATATTGCACAAAGTGTCAAATGATTGATCATGTTATATACTTTTATTTTACTCATCGATGGCTGCAAAATCCGATCTGACTGATTACATTTTGGCAGAAAGTAGTCTGCCTCAGGCCATGGAGCACACAGGGCGACATGTATGAACGGGGCTGCGCCAGAAGTCTGCTGTCTTTTTAGCCTGAAAACTGGTGCAGCCACATTTGCTATATTTTTAAATAAGTGCACACCACAACCCTACAAAGCTACACATTTATAGCTTCAGTAGGCAAATCCAGGCGAATTACTGCTGGAACAGGTAGAGCACTTTAAAGGTTTACCTGAGCCAGAAGTGTCGCTTTGTAGCTGGAAAGCGCTAAAACTATGACCTGCAGTAGAACAGGTTCATAGATTCAGACGCATTCTACGCTACTAATGCGTGCAAAAAAAGGCGTCTAAGCGGCAAAAATCATACATGTCGCCCAAAGATTTCAAATGATGATTAGCCCAAATCTGTGATTTTTGTCCTATGTGTATAGGACTTTTTTGGACTGCTCACAACTTGCCTTTTTCTTTTTTGTTGTTAGTACTGTGTACATCCAATCTTGAGCTTTTCTGACACATGGTTGCTAGGAATAAACTGCCTAACAACTATAATTTTCAGTGGTGGTATTAGACATTGCGTTCTTGGCACATGGTTTTCTTCAGTTCATTCTTGCCTTCAGATCATGGTACAGTTATCACCAGGCTGAAGGTAAGGAAGATGAGATTTGGCAGAACACAAACTAATTATTTATCTCTTACTAAATTTGGATTGATGGTAAACTTTTTAATAAGTCTGGAAAAATATTTTGAATGTAGACTTCACACGAGAGCTTCAAACTTGGCAGTAGCTCAGCTGTGAAATATCTGTATCAACCGATTGAAGATGACTAATTTTTTATGTTTTCAGTTTTCATTTTTTAAAGATGCACATAATTTGCTGTTCTGAATTAACAAGGCGTGGGCACTGTAGAAAATCGTCTTCATAATGCTAGCTTTAAATACAAGCCCCTGGCACATTAGCAAAGACGATTACATAATGGAGTAACTAGACTTTGGTGTACACTGAATGTTCTTGGCAAGGTGAGGGTGCCTTTATTACCAGGGTGGTCTGTACTAAAGTGATGTTTATGCTAAATTCTCATTGAATCTAGAAGCATCAAATCATGTTAGACATTTTTCAATTAAAGCTAAGTATCATAGTGCCCTAAAGGGGTTTTCCAACATTTTAAGAAACCTTAGTACAGTTCAGGACAGCTATAAAAAAAAATATTGCTTTTCTCTAAAGTCACTAATGTTCCAGTACCACCTGAGCTCTGATATCCCAAACTGGTCCCCAAGCAGCGACAAAACGTACAGTACACATGTGACCATGCAGCCAATCACAGGCCTATGTGCTCATGTGTAGCATTGTTGTATTAGGTCCATATTCGGTTTGAAAATGATACAACCCAAATTTTTCCTCTACACTTCACAGTAAGGGCCACATGTATGAACCTGTTTAGGTCTAAAATTCACTTTTTTGCCCATAGGTTACTATGGGCAAAAGAGTGCGTTTTAGACCTAAACAGTTTCATAGATGTGGCCCTAAATTGGGGTTAAAAGGTTTGGGGTTTTTAATTTTTTTTTTAGGATTGAGCTTATCATTTTGCTTTGCTCCTGGTGCAGCGTCACTTTCAGTCTGATGTCACTTTCAGCATCACTTTCAGTTAACATAACATAGGGTTACCCTGATGTCACGGTTATTGTAAGGGACACTGCACTGGAAGTGACATCATGCCAGGAGAACCCTGAAACTGTAAGTTAGCCTCTACAAACCATACATGAAACCCTAATCCCCAATTTAAAGTTAGGTTGTTTTTTTCTGCTGATTTTCACAAAAAATTGATATAGGATTTGTTTTTGCTATTTTCATCAAAATTTGATCAGTATCAAGTTGGACCCAAATCCAGGTGATTAAATGCAGGTGAAATATGACATTTACTTGAATCTAAAGGACAGCAATATGCTCGTCCCTGACATGCAAATAGAGAGTCTGGTCACGTGACTGGGAAAGCACTGCAAACGGACCAGTGGGAGGCACCAGAGCTTTGGTGGTGTTGGAATGGTGGCGGCTTTAGTGATGAGCACCAGTTATTTCATTATTTTGATGCAGTCCCACCCTGTACAGTGGTCTGTCAACTCCTTTTGTTATGTCTACTATTCTTATTCAGGTGTCTTCTTTACACATTGAAGGCTATGGCCTTCACATTACAAGAGGGATTCAATACCCCCTGATTAAACACAAAAAAATAAGGAACCTGCTCTCTCACATTAGTCAGTGCCCCCCACTGAGATAAAGTCCCATACTCCTTTGTGTTTGCCAGGACGATTTATAATCTGACAATACACTAACCTTTACTTAATCTAATTTGGTTAAACCTGTTTATCTAGACCTCTTTTGAAGGTAAATTACACAATTTGATCATACCTACCTGTTCACTCAGATCAGATTTCTATTGTTCCAAACCCAGTTATAATCCTGGCCTCATTGGCCTGCAGTACTGAGAGGTGAGTTACAAGAGAAGCTGGGAAATTACATCAGGTCCTTATTGTCATCACGAGCACATTTGAAAAGGTAATTATTACTTAGGGTAACTTTGTTGATAGTTGGTTTGTATGTAGATGTTTTCCTCCTAAGAATTACAGACTGTACGAATCTAGCATGGAATCTAATGCCATAGATAAGCCGCTAAATCATTGCCTTTATTTAAAATGGAATAGTTAAGAAATGTTAGAAGCATAAGGGTACATTCACACGGCAATGACATAATACCGGTATAGTTATAAAATGTTAGTAGTGTAAGGACACATCCACATTGCAGTGACAAAATACTGGAATAGTTCTAAAATATTAGTTTTGTAAGGTACATCCACACGGCTGTGACAAAATACCGGTATAGTTCCAAAATATTAGTTTTGTAAGGTACATCCACACGGCTGTGACAAAATACCGGTATAGTTCTAAAATGTTAGTAGTGTTAGGGCACATCCACACTGCAGTGACAAAATACCGGTATAGTTATAAAATGTTAGAAGTGTAAGGGCACATCCACACTGCAGTGACAAAATACCGGTATAGTTATAAAATGTTAGTAGTGATAACCGGTAAATATGTATTAGTTTGGGAGAAATTAAAATGCATTCACTACTCCCTATTAATCCCTATTACTGTCTTCAGAGAGGGCGGCACAAAGGGGCTCATGGATTCCCTTAGACTATATTTGACTTCTGTAAGTCGGGGGTGGCATAATCATCTTTTGATCAAAACGTGTGAACTAAGAATCTCATTTTTTTTTTTCACGTATTATAGATAGCATAAATGCTTCTTTAGGGATTTCCATGTATTGTATAGTCCTTTTAGCAGTTGGTGTGCCACTGGTATTGTAATGCGTGTAGATATATCCCGTTGAGATCCCGTTGTAAGTCGGGGGTGGCATAAACATCTTTTGATCAAAACGTGTGAACTAAGAATCTCAAAGTTTTTTTCATATATTTGACTTCTTGTAGTAACTTTCTTCCCCAGACAAAAAGACAATGCACCAAGAATTTGCACCACAATATGGCACAGATTTTTTATGCTACACTATTTTTGATTATTTATTATTATTTTTCTACTATATTTTTTCTACACTCTTTTCTCTTAAAAAAAATCAATTCATTCATATAGGTATCAAGTAAGAGATTACACAATATATTGTCAAATTATGCTAACTTGAGCAAATTTTACTTAGCAAGTCACCAACAATTTGGTACATTACTACCCCGAATAGCAATTTTGTGAACTTATGTTAAAGTTTATCCTATGTCAAAAATACTGATTAACACTAAGGACTTAGGGTCTCATGTATGAAAACTGTCTAGGTCTAAAACTCACTTTGTTTCCCATAAAAACCAATCAGCGCGCCCCTCTCATTTTTCCAGAGCACTATATGAAAAGAAAGGGGCGCTCTGATTGGTTGCTTTGGGCAACAAAGAGTTTTAGACCTAGACAGTGTTCATACATGTGGCCTTTAGTGTGTTTAATAGTTCAGTATAGTCTTCATTCTGATTTTGTCTCTGTAAGGGCCGTTCACACGGTGTTATGGACAATGTCCCAGGTGTCCCTTGGGGTACCATGAAAAAAGGTACTACGAGATACCGCATCATAGTCAATACTATAGTCTACCTTGTTTTTATATAAAAATAAGTATACTGCTGGATAACGTAGTCCACATAAGACTATGTCTACTCTATTGATCATGGGGCTGCAGCAGCTATGTCACATCCTTTTTCCATGGTACCCCACCTTGGATTTAGTCCATAAAGCTGTGTGAACTGCCCTTCAGTTTGGTGGGTGGTAATTGGCTACATTGGAGTTGTATAACGGTAGAAAAACGTATTGCGGTAGATACACACTAATTATACAGCTAAAAAACAGTATGTAGCGTGCTGTACCTGTGTTTTTTATTTGATTAGTGGCCAATCAAATTTGCATGTCCTCACCATCAAAACCACACGCCCATTAAAACAGTTATCCAATGGTAATGTTATTAGTGTTAATGGTTGTGCAGTTTTGCCAGTATTGACTTGCAAATTCATGTGGCCAGTAACCTAGCAAATAAAAAACATGGTTGCAGCTTGCCACATTCAGTTCTTATCCACTACAGCCACAGCAATTAGCAGTGCACATTAACTGTACATGACCCATTGAAGACCTTGGGACCTTCTAGTCCTCACTTTACCCTCAGTTTTAGGCTCTATTAACAAGGTAACAAAAAAGAAAATTTGTGTCAAAAAACATACAGGTTTTTGCTGCAGATATGGGATTAATCTTTTCGATGAAGTCAAGTGCCCAGGACCTTAATGGCTCGTTCACACGACTTATTTTGGGACTGATTTTGGCCGTATTGAGCGCCGTATTTGGGCTCCAATACGACTGAAATCCGTCCCAGGCATTACGGTAATCCACAGTTCTCATAGAGAACTATGGATTACGTCTCCTCTCCCTGCTCGGCGAAGTGACATGCATTATTTACGGCGCGCACACGCCGTAAATAATGCATGTCTATGGGGCCGGCGAGCTGCCGCCCCCCCACCCCGCCTCCGCTGCACGGCAGCCGGCGTAATTGCGGGGCGAAATCCTTCCCCGCAATTACGTCTGCAATAAGCCGTGTGAACATTGCCTAAATGTCAAGGTAGACCCGCAGAACGTGGCAGCACGACTGGGTCAAAATTAAAATAGAATCAACTCCTATTTCTGAGCCGAAAATAGGTCTGGTCACAGAGAATGGCGATGGCCATGCCTGTGCCCCTGTCTCCATTCTGGTCTATAGGATATCAGCAAGTGTGCTGGGCTACATTAGGAAATCCCATAAAAATGAATGGCGAGTGTCGCACATGGGTGCCATTCATTGAAGCTTGACTGTTTTGTATGTTGAGTCCTTCAAATAGATGCAAAGGGCTACAATAATTATTTTCAAATGCTTTACTTTCGTATTCAACTGGTGCATACAATAATGACATTTGGCGGCTTTGTGATTTAAGTGACTGTATGTTGAGTCTACATTTTTCACAACTGACAGAAATCCCTTGTAAGGCGACAAGCGGACCATGGGCTGTATGTTGTGCAAGTCTGTTCTAGGGAATAAGTTTAAAGGGGTTCTGCCACTTCTACATGATCTACAAGCCGGGTCAGTGAAAATTTAGATGGCCGCAGCTCTCCCCCATTTACGTCTATGGGAGCTTCGAATATCGTCGATCACACATGCTTGGCTATATTCGGAACTAACATAGAAAAGAATGGGAAGAACTGCACAAGCACAGTCATATCCCCTTTCGAAGTGAGTTATGAACCAACCTTATAAAGGAATTTTGCTAAGTGCCGAAACTCCTTTAAAGGGGTTGTCTCACTACATTGATTCATCTTACTTCAGTCCTGTTTTCTTGGTTTCATTTTGAATTCAGGGGCGTGTTTACTGGTTTCTACTAGGCTGCATTAGAAGACAGGTCTGTAGCTAAAGCAACCAGTGCTGGCAGCCTATCAGGAGAGAGTAAACAGATCTGTAGCTATAGCGACCTTAGGAGCTGATGCAGCTCATACAAGACTGGATATCTAGGAATAGGTAGGACACTGTTAATGTACATATATTGCAAAGTGACTTGTTTTTGCAAGTTCTTTAACATAAAAAAGAATCCTTGTAGTGAGACAACCCCTTTAAATTCACATCTACACTATTTAAAGCAATTTACTTATTTCTAATCCTTACATTTTTTGTACCTTACCCCTTTGGTCAGTGATTCTTCCTTACAACCATGAGCAGGGATGTAGAGGTAGCAGTCGCTAGCGGGCCCTCCAGCCTGAGGGGGCCCAAAAGTCCTCCTGACACAAGGAGATACCAGCATTGTAAGTGGCACATGGTAGCTGGTGAGGGGCCCATTTCACTTTTTGCACATCATGAGCTATCACGATGTTGGAAAAGTGTGTTAGAAGAGTTTAATTATTATCAAAGGTTATTCATTATAATTAAATGATCAAATTTGCATTAATTTACATGACTACTCTCCACGGTACGCTGTGCTTGCTGGTTAGTTAGCGCTTATCCCTGATAAGTGTTGGGTCCATTGTTTGTATAGAGTTTTACTGTCTGTGAATATAATAGAGGTAGTGAGAAAAGTTATATTATTCATGGTTTAGTACAGATTAATTTCACCTACTCAAGCTTTCACATTCTTGTAACCTAAATCCTGCCCTTTAGGAATATTTTGTCACCTCTGAGCCCAGTCATGAAGTTAAGATTCTAAGAGTAACCAGAAACGTCACTGTATACATAGAGGATGGGACTGAGAAAACAAAGCATTGAATAATCACACCAGGCTGACAGCAGCTTCTTGGCCTCAGGATGCAAAGATAGGAAGGCCCCCTGACAGTGAGGGCACATGAGAAGCTGCTAGGTTTGCCACAGTCACCTTTTGTAAAGATTTATCAGCAGACAGAGTGGTAGGTAAGCGACTTTGAAGAGTGGTGTGAAAATCTGTCCTTTGCTTTTAACCTTTCTGAACTATGCATTTCACTCCTCCCAGTCCCATATGTTGTTTTTTGCCTGAAGAGAAGTAAATGTATATACCATTAGCTGGGAAAACATAGGACTCTATATCTGCCGGCCATTAGTAACAACATTGAATGTACCCAGTGGTTAATTGTTTATCATGGGAGGATTTCCCCTTTTATATTAAGTTATTACTTTTTTGTATTAAAATTTGTATCATATTTTATTATATTGAATAGCTGTAGTCCATTAGAACCATTGCTTTTGGAAATATTGGGCCTCATTTATCAAAGCTGTCTAACAGTAGGACCGTCTTTGCTGCCTACAACAACCAATCAGAGCTCAGCTTTCATTTTTCCAGAGCAGTATAAGAAATGAAAGCTGAGCTGTGATTGGTTGTTATGGGCCACAAAGACTGTCTTACTGTTAAATGGTTTTGATAAATGAGGCCCATTGCATATGCCATACTATAGCATTTGAAGGTGCAAGGTTTGGCCCAATAATCAACTTCAATAGTAGCCCACAAGAATCAACTCCACTGGTGGACCCTAAAAATCAACTCCACTGGTGGGCCCCAAGAATCAACTCCACTGGTGGACCCTAAAAATCAACTTCACTGGTGGGACCCAAGAATCACTTCCCCTGGTGGTGCCAAAAATCAACTTCTCTGGTGGGCCCCACGAATCAACTCCACTGGGGGGGGGGGCCCAAGAAACAACTCCACTGGTGACCCCCAAGAATCAACTTCACTGGTGGGCCCCAAGAATCAACTCCACTGGTGAGCCCCAAGAATCGGCTCCACTGGTGGACCCTAAGAATCAACTCCACTGGTGAGCCCCAGGAATCAACTTCACTGGTGGGCTCCAAGAATCAACTTCACTGGCCCTAGGATCTCCTGTCCGACAGTGGTAGCCTGCAATGGATATATGATTTATTAATGCTTATAGGATCTTTAACAGTGGTGCAATATCCGGTCGCATTTAGTCCTGCTGAACCAATTCTTGAATCCTCTGATAATCTAAGTTAAATTTTGTACCAAAAAAATAGCTTCAGGCTTCAGATCGGAAGCTGAGTGTCTCCTGTGTGAGCTGTTATGCCGGCCATATTTGTTGTCACCCAGCACTCCCACATGTCTAGACATAAGGTCTTCTAGTGAAGCTTCTTCCATTCAGGTTTACCTTGTTGCTTGGACATGTTTAAATAGGTTTGAATAATTTAACATACATACAAACCCATTCACATAACATTTTGGCTATGCAGTTTAGATCTAGTTGTGATATAATGAAAAACGCATTCCGACGTATATCCCGGGGCGGAAATCTTTTGGATTACTTTTGGTCTTTTTAATGGCTATATACCCTGTGGCGGACAAATGTGATAAAATAGACTAAAAGCAGTTCAAAAGCAGCTACATGTGGCCCATAGAACACTAAAGCTTTGCTGTGGAGTTGTGTCTGTGAGATTGTAATAGTTATATAGTTTTATGGTTAAAAAAAAGACATGTGTCCATCAAGTTTAACCAAGGGAGGGGTTTAGATAATGAGGAAACATTTCTATTTTTGAGCTCAGTCGAGGGGACTAATTAGTTTTTACAATGGAGGACTGTTCCGTATTTTCCACTTGCCTTAACATGAGGAAGTATACAGTATTTTTATATGTAATGAAGCCCTTTAAATTCCCTTTGTCTCATGATTAAGACATGTGGGGAACACATGTGAACTAGTTGCAGAGAAAAAAGCTGCTTGATTAGGGTATGTTCAGATGCAGTGAGGTTTGCTTCTTGCAATACAGCTGAAAAACGAGTGGCAAAGATCATACACAGTTTTATTGTGGATCGCTGCAGTTCTACTTATTAAAAATTAGATACCGCAGCATCTAATACCTTTACTATTGTGTATTTCCAGTGGTGTGCCATAAAGGTATGTTCACACGACGAATTTTAACTAGCAATTTGATACAGTTTAATTTCTCATGTAATCCAATGGCCACACTAAAGTTCACAAAGCATATTACAGCACAAATTTTTCACACCGGGAAATAAAGAATGAATATGTCACCTCTTTTGAGTGGATCCTTCCTGGATCCCACTATGGCAGGGCCTCATGTGTTAGCCCCAGAGGCGTAACTTCAAGCTCTTGGGCCCTAGTGCAAAAAGCGAATGGGGCCCCCCAGTTACCATGCGCCATTTGCAATACTGGTGTCTTCTTATGTGGCAGAAGGGCTTTTGGGCCTCCTGATGCTGCTGGGCCTGGTAGCGACTGCTACCGCTGCATCCCCTGTAGCTATGCCCCTGGTTAGCCCCATTAATATGAGGCAAACCTGTGTCCAAATCAGAGGTTAATATCGCTCCTTTAAAGTTAAAATCCTCGGCAGGAAGATGTCTCCTTGAATTTCTGCCAAGGAAAACATCAGATTTTTCCGATTGGGAAAATCCAACGTGTGAACATACCCCTAGGATGTATTCCCACAGTCAGCTTTTTGGATGCAGTTTTTGAAGCCAAAATCGGGAAATCCAAAAGTCCACAATTTGTACCTTCATAGTGTTTTCGATAAATGTAAAGACCATAATAATATCTTCATGATGAACCAAAGGGGGAGAGTATTTAGCTGCTATTAAAATACTTCAATAGACTTACTCTTTATTTGTTTTCTCTACCTGTACTACAAAGCTTCTTAATTAGAAGGATCTCCTTTCATGGCCTTCAGCCTAATAGACAATTGTGTGCGTATTAGGTCAGGGATTGTCCATTTTCATTGTATGTGTACAGATAGATGATGGAGATGTAATCCTCATCTCTCCTAATCTGTCAATGTTAGGATTCCATGTCCTTTAATGTCCTAATCCATTGGGCACACAGAGCATGGTGTCAGGGGTGTCAGTGTTGTGGAAATGAGATTAACAGATGTGGGTAAAGGTATAAACAAGCGGTTTATCTACTTATACTGTGGAAACACAATGGGGTCACATCTGAAAAATGTTTTTCAGAGGTAGGAAAAATATATTTGTGTGAATATGTCAAGTGAATTTCCATAATAATAGCTCTTTGTTATACTTCAAGAGAAGTGTACTTATTATTAACACTTTAGGTTACAAAGGTCCCCCAAAAATACCCTGATCATAGACTGTCCCAATGCTGGGATTTACAGCCATCAGCTGTAATCTGTACGGGAATTAGGCAGTAACTATTAGATTTGCCTGCAGCACCTCCTCAGGAAAAATAAAGCATTACATTATGCCTAGTTAAACAGTGCAATTCAAAGGTATGTCGGGTCCTCCAGTCATATGAATGCTCTTTGTAGCCTTTCTGGCTGATAGATGACGTTAAAGGGACATCCACCTCTATTAACTTTACATTCTCTAATATGGTATTTCAAATTAGATTTTCTTAGTTAGACAACCAATTACATTTAGCAAAATTAATTTCAAGCAACTTTGACAGTGACCTAATAGACATCTATCCTGTACACTTTCATGGGAGTCATAACCCCTAAGGTCATGATTTTGGAGAACCCATTGGGTTGCCACTTTTCAGTTTCTTGGCCCCAGTATAGGCTTATATAGTTGGGATTTGTTGCTTGGTCCTAGTATAGGGAATTATAGTTGGGGTTTGTAGCTTGGCCACAGTACAGGGTAATATAATTGGGATTTGTAGCTTGGTCCTTGTATAGGGAATTATAGTTGGGGTTTGTAGCTTGGCCACAGTACAGGGTAATATAATTGGGATTTGTAGCTTGGTTCTAGTAAAAGGAAATATAGTTGGGGTTTGTAGCTTGGTCCCAGTATAAAGTAATATAGTTGTGATTTTTAGCTTGGTCCTAGTGTAAGGAAATATTATTGGGGTTTGTAGCTTGGTCCCAGTATAAGATAATATAGTTGGGATTTGTAGCTTGGTCCTAGTATAGGGAATTATCGTTGGGATTTGTAGCTTGGTCCTAGTATAGGGAAATATAGTTGGGGTTTGTAGCTTGGTCCCAGTATAAGGTAATATAGTTGGGATTTTTAGCTTGGTCCTAGTATAAGGAAATATTATTGGGGTTTGTAGCTTGGTCCCAGTATAAGATAATATAGTTGGGATTTGTAGCTTGGTCCTAGTATAGGGAATTATTGTTGGGATTTGTAGCTTGTTCCTAGTATAGGGAAATATAGTTGGGGTTTGTAGCTTGGTCCCAGTATAAGGTAATATAGTTGGGATGTGTAGTTTGCTCCTTGTATAAGGAATTATCGATGTGATTTGTTGCTTGGTCCTAGTATAGGGAATTTATGTTGGGGTTTGTAGCTTGACCCCAGTGTAGGGTAATATAGTTGGGATTTGTAGCTATAGAGCTATTAACTGTCTAAATAAGAACATCAGGTCAGTGTCAGAGGCAGAGAAGTCTATCAGGTCACTGTCATAGCCTGCTGAGTGACAACTCGTCACTTCACAAGCACAATACATATGTTAACCCATTATTTGTTGCATGCAATCTATACCCATGTACTAACACTGGCTCTGCTTGTCCCACATGTTTTTATTAGGGGGGGAGGGCAGAGGGCATGAGCTTATGCACATGTGGTTAAGGGTCATTTAGTCATCAAAGGGCACGTGTAAAAAGAAAAACAGATCTAGGGTCATTTCAGACTGGTTTCCTGTTGCCTATTTAAGATGAGTGTGGTTATTTAAGTCTTGTAGTCTGTAGAATTAAGGAAGTTTTTCATGATGTGAAACTATGCTCTATATAGTTATTATAGTGCCATCACCTGTTTACACATTTTAAAACATCAGCATACACTTTACAACCTCAAAGTACTTGCATTGATTACAAACACTGAGAACTTAATTAATCAATTAAAAAGGAAATATTTTATACCTATTGATACCTCTGCTATGTTTTTGTTACTTAAGATGGGTTAGATTGAATAGCATTAGGGATGACATACACTATTTGCTTATACCTCGTGGAAAGGGTGCACATGAATGATAGCCTTGGACCTGTCTAAGTCTAGTCACACATGAGAGAGTTTTATAGTCTGCACTGTGTTCTGGAAATGTTGCGTGAGATTTTGATGAGTGCTAACCATGGATCAAGAACTGAAATGACCATTTTATTCATTGCTGCAGATCACATGAAAGACAGTATTGATGTGTCCAAGGGGCGACAGATTTATTGTTTTTAAAGATACCAGGTGTAATAACATCAGCATCTCAAAACTGCGCTAGTCAAAGGCGATTTATAATTTGTTATACATTAGCGGGTGTTTAGATCATGTTAGTAATAAGTGTGCTCGAATCCATCCCTGATTGGTTTGACACCTGTTTGACCGAACTTGTGAAAAAAATTCAACTTCAGGATGGCTTGAACTTTAATTTTTTCTCTTTTACCATAACTCTAAATCTAGCCCTAATTCTGACTGTAACTGTAACCCTCAGTAAGGGCTAGGGTATTTACTGAGTTTCAATGGGTTCCCTTACCTGTTTGGTCACTCCGACGTCACTTCTGATCCAATGTCACGTAGGTAACCCTAATGTGGCATGGACTGTAAGTAACATTTGGGCAACAGTGCTCCATGGAACTGGTGAGTTAACCCATTAAAACTCAGTAAAATAAACTAACTTTAATTTGGGGTTAGGATTGTGGTCCATTTCTTGGTGAACATTAGCAAAATCCATTTGACCTGGCCAAATCGAAGAACTCTGATTTAGGTTGAATTTGACCTTGGTCCAAATTGTAACAATAGCTATAGCAGCTGACGTGGGGCTCAGGTTGAGGGGGCCCATTCAGATGCAAGAACATTAAACCTTTTTGTGGGGAATAAGTAATAAATGGCTGCCTGATAGCTAGTACTACTCTGTATCTGATATATGGCACTATTATCTATACCTAATTTTTGCTTCTTATACTACTTCTTTTTAGCTATTAGTTGGTAGGGATACCTTTTTATTTAGTTATGGGACCTTCTGAACACTAGTTACGCCCCTGCAACTACGCTTAGTGTGTACACCCCACTTAGTGTTGCAGTAAGTCCCACTACATAGGCTTACAATGGGATATGTCACCCATAGGGCCACATTGTAAAAAGAAACTGCATATACCGCATGGTATACATTATTTACCATATACTGTTCTGTGTACTTAAGTAGTCTACCACACAAATTCTGTATATCATGGTATACTGGCCATGTCACGCCAAGGGAGCCCTATGGATATGCTTTGGCACATGTTGGGAGTTTTCCCCAGCACTAAGGGCCACATGTATGAAAACTGTCTAGGTCTAAAATTCACTTTGTTGCCCATAGCAACCAATCAGAGCACCTCTTTCATTTTTCCAGAGCACTATATGGAATGAAAGAGGTGCTCTGATTGGTTGCTATGGGCAACAAAGTGAATTTTAGACCTAGACAGTTTTCATACATGTGGCCCTAAGTGTGACACATTAGACCATTGAAAAATACGATGGTGGAATAAATGCTGCAAAAGTGCCCAATCTGAACTAGGCCTGAAATTCCCTAGGCACTCAGTAGCCATTACTGAATCAGTACTCTACATTCATGGATACACAAAGTTTTAGTAACTCCTTTGAATTTAAGCTTGTTGTTTAGACCTTTTTATTGTAAGATGTTCTGCAGATTTTATTTAGCATGGACTACTGTGAATTCCTGGCAAGGAAACGAGAGTATCTGTTTTTCACATTGTTGTCTTCTTTGATCTCCATAGGTATCATGCATAAAATATCTTAGGACAACTATATTTCTCAACCCATGCATGTATGGTATTTATGTATGTGTCTGGAGATCTTGCTTTGAAATATGCCTATGGCAAACAGATGGCACACAACATTTCTAATTATTTAGACATAAATGATCAGACAAATCAATACATTGTCTACTTGGAGATATTATGAATGTAACAATAGACATTGACTGACCATGTAACAGAATAGCACTTTGATTACCTTTGAGCCTGTTTTCCCTCCATCTTTGTAGTCTAAACACAATTTTTTGGTGGCTTTTATGCAAACTATTTTGTATCTCGTTGACATTCTGTTATTGTTACACTGATTTCCTGCTATTTTTACGTTTCTATTTTGTCAAGCTATTGTAGGTTTTGAGTGTCTAGGACTTGTTGCTGTTGTCGGAAATCTGTCATGTCAGTTGTTATAGACTTGGCTTTCAAGGATAATAGGAATTGAAGGGAAATAGACTGGTAATTCTGACTTGGGAAAACTTCCTCTCAAGCAGGGACTTGTAGTTATGACACTGGCAAGATGCATGGATTATCTACCTCTAGACATTTCTCATTGTTGAATGAGTAGAGATTAGATTTTTGCAAATATTTAACATTTTTTAAAGGCATTATTTTCTTGTGCACTTTATTGTGTTAAAGCGGTTGTCCAAGTTTATAAAATTATAGTTAAAGGGGATGGGCAAAGGTTGGAAAAATATAAAAAAAATGGGATACCTATCTCATGGTCCTCACCATTGTAGCTCCGGTGCTCCCTTGAATGCGCTCTTCTCCACTTTCAGGTTTGTGTCTGGACCCACTGGAGAGGATTGTGATCCATAGTGAGTGAATAGAGCATGAGCTTCTTCCCGTGTGTCCAGACAAAAACTCGAGAGTGAAGAGGAGTAAATCACAGACAGCTTCAGAGCTATAGTGGCTGGAGAACTGGCTGGAAAAAAATACTTTTTACTTTATATTTTTCCCCATTCTGGCCCCATTTAACTATATTTTTTTAAACTGGACAACCCCTTCCATCACCCGATTGCATCGTCACTGTCTAATCATGTTGTCTTATCCCAACAGGTTGATTGCTGACCTTCCGCTGCAATGAGTGCTGCAGAGTTTGTTGCCGCTATGGACTACATGGACAGCATCAACTCCAGTGATCTCAACATAAGCTGCTCTTCCGCAGACTGCATCACCTTAGAGTCTGTGTCATGCCCTAATACACTGAACAGAAGTGCTCTACTATACACACTGGCCATCGTCCACATCTTTATCTTTGTTATTGGACTTTTGGCCAATTCTGTAGTCATTTGGCTCAATCTCCAATCTAAGACTACCGGCTATGAAACTCACCTGTACATCTTCAATTTGGCCGTAGCTGACCTCTGTGTACTTCTGACCCTGCCCGTATGGATTGTTTCATTAGTTCAGCATAACCAGTGGCCAATGGGTGAGATGACCTGCAAAGTGACCCACCTGATCTTCTCCATCAATCTCTACAGCAGCATTTTCTTTCTCGCATGCATGAGCATTGACCGCTATTTGTCTGTGTCTCTTCGTGGAACCATTAGCAAACACAGGAGACAGATTATACGTCGGATGGTTTGTGTACTTGTCTGGCTTGTTGCCTTTGCTGTCTCACTTCCAGACACATACTATTTAAAAACAGTGTCCTCTCCTGTTACTAATGAGACTTTCTGTCGCTCTATGTATCCGGAAGATACATTCAAAGAGTGGCTGCTGGGAATGGAGATTCTAAACATTTTACTGGGTTTCATCGTCCCCTTTGCAATCATTGCCATCTTTTATTGCCTCCTGGCATGGACTCTGTCATCCTCCTCACCATCTTCATTATCATCATCATCCTCATCATCGGTGGACCAAGAAAGAAGGATCAGTGGGAGGCTCATTGTTTCTTATGTAGTAGTATTCATGGTGTGTTGGTTACCCTACCATCTTATGGTACTTTTGGATGTCTTTTATTTTCTACACCTGGTGCCTTTCAGCTGCTTACTAGACAATTTTCTGTATGCTGGCCTGAACATCACCCAGTGTTACTCACTCCTTCACTGCTGCATCAACCCAGTCTTATACAGCCTTATTCACCGGAACTACCGATATGAGATCATGAAAGCCTTCATTTTCCGTTACTCATCGAAAACTGGTCTGACCAAGCTCATTGACTCCTCTAAGGTGTCGGAAGCAGAATACTCAGCTGTGGAGCAAAATCTGAAGTGAGGCATAGAATAGACTGAGCTGGCTGCTTCAATCACTCACCAGCTTAGACTGTGGTATCTGGGACCAAACTCATTCACATTCCTGCCGGCGCTGGCAGATGAGAGAGGAGTCTTCAGGCCACAAGTACAGCTTAATTAATAAAGCTGGCACTTCACCAAGCTAGACTTCCATCACCAAGAGAGCACACGCAAACTAAGACTGTGCAGCAATAATAGCTGTGACTAGGGATTTCCCTGCTCGTCTCCAAACATCTGCCACTGAACTGTTCTCTGAATAAATGGCACGAAGAGTACGGACATTTGCCCTGTCTTGCCTAATTTTCTATTCAAAAGGGCGCTGCATGCTTATCACTTAATAGCCATAAAATGGTATAACCTACCCCACCCCAAAGTGTCTACAAGGCACAGCACCCCTGTAGAAATATGACTTCTGGCCAAATATTTCCTTACTGGCAACTCCCCAGCAGATGAGGTAATTAATACCCACAGGGTAAACTCAGCCTATGAATATCATGTCAGCCACTGCCTTTGTATATATGTAATATAAAACGTCTTTTGTAAAGCACATATATATATATATTTTTCTATAGCTTATTGTATTTAAAAGCCATTTTAACTGGCAATTCTTTGTATTTGAAATGCAAATAGACCTTTATATATCCATATATGTATTATCTATATTTTTGAAGTGTTATGAAAATTGACAATTGCAAATGTTATTGTTTTTTATATTTCCTTTTGGTGCTTTTGCTAATACACAAAAGCTCTTTTAACCATTAAAGCTTTGTACAAACAGTAGTCATTGTATCTGTGTGAATTTTGGTGTGAAAATTGTCTTTTGAGAGTATTAAATAAAACTAGCCTCTGTGGAGCTACTTGTTCTGCTAGCCAATGGGCAATGGTTCAAATGGAGCTTGTAGTGTGAGAGACAAATGAGTCCCCTCATAGAGAATGGGTAGAGGAGGATGCCCAGAGAGGAGATAAAAGGAGAGTACTGATGAGA
Organism: Phyllomedusa bahiana; assembly: GCA_025379985.1. Lineage (NCBI taxonomy): Eukaryota > Metazoa > Chordata > Amphibia > Anura > Hylidae > Phyllomedusa > Phyllomedusa bahiana. The sequence continues at coordinate 10,642 of JAODAL010010681.1, read as the reverse complement.
TGTAGAAAGATTGAAGACCTCAAATAAATCTAAGGTTTAATGAGAGAAAACAAACCATGCCCTCCTCATTGTGCCCCAGACAAGGCATTGATGAAATTTAAAGAAATCACCTTTACTGAATAACATAGATCCCGTCTCACTGATGTTCTAAATCTTTTGAGCATAAAGTTTCCTATACTGGTCATGATGCTTTTCCAGAGGGAGACTTTAAAGTGGACCTGTAACATTTCCTAACTTCTGTTTTAGTAAATCCTTGTGTTCCCTGTGAAATAACAATTCTGGGACATCTTCTCTTATATCTCTGTGTTGTGCTGTTCCTCTGTTATTCCTCTTAGAAATGTATTACTGAATCTGTCAGATGGGTGTTACCATTAGGGATTTCAGACGGCTGTGTTCCTGCCCACAATGAGTGTCAGCACTGATTGGACAATGTTAAACTATGAACGGTCAAACACTCAACTGGTACCACCCAGCTGACTGATTCAGTAATAAAATCCTGAAGGAATAATAAAGGAACAGCACAACCCAGAGTTATGAGATGCTCCTGAATTGTAGTTTCACAGAGAACACAAGGATTTACTACAACAGGCACATCAGGAATGACCAAGGGTCCTCTTCAGGCCGTCTGCTGTGATTTCACATCTGCGTTCAAAGATTTCATAGACATCATAAAGCTACATTGTTGCAAATATGAGTGACTGTCATAGACTTGTACGTGTAAGGATATGTTCACAAGGCTGATTTTGTGTTGTAATTACAGGCAGATTTTGCCGCGTATTAAGCGCAATTCGTGGCGAATTGCGCCACGCAATTACGGTAATCCATAGCTGTCATAGAGAAATATAGATTATGCCTCAACAACCCGCACGTACAATACGATCGTATTGTACGTGCGGGGAGATAAGTGACATGTCAATGATATGGGAATGCGCGCTCCCAAATCACCCGGCGTATTGCAGCGCGTACTGTACGCGCCGCAATTAAGCCGTGTGAACATACCCTAGGGTATATTCATGCGGCGTTTTTAGATCCAAAAATCACATCCAAAAACGCAGTGTCAATCGGATCCAAAACGCATTCAACAAGCAGGTGCACCCTATAGTTTATAATAGGGCTCCTGCTGCATCTTTCGGATCAAGAATTGACATGTCAATTCTTAGAACGGATCCGTAAGACGCAATTAAACACACATCAGCGATCATTAGTCTGTACGCCGATGCGTGTTTTACATTGCGAGCAGTGGAAAACACACTGCTTATCAGTAGATGCGTGTTTGGGTCCGTCTAGACGGACCCAAACACGTATCTAAAAACATACTGTATGTTCACACGGACTGTACACGCTGTGTGAACAAACCTTAATGTGGAGCAGACGTGGTGTGCCTGTAGCACCAAAATGTGGCAATGATAGGACAGTCAGACATCCAGGTGGTCTTGGCACATGATAGCATTGCATACAACTGCATTGTACAATTCATGCCATGTCTGGACAAGTTATTAGGGGCCGTTCACACGGCTTATTCTAAGACTGATTCCAGCCGTACTGCGCGCCGTATTTGCGCTGCAGTACGGCTGGAATCCGTCCCAGTCATTGCGGTAATCCACAGTTCTCATAGATAATGTGACATGCACATTATTTACGGCATTTACGCGCCGTGAATAATGAGTGTCTATGGGGCCGGCGAGCTGCCGTCCCCGCTGCACGGCAGCCAGCGTAATTGCGGGGCAAAATCCATCCCCGCAATTATGTCGGCAATAAGCCGTGTGAACATTTCCTTAGTTTGCCACCTTGCTACAGCTCTAAAGGGTTATTCCAGCAGATAATTTGCATAACTAATGCACTGAAAATGTAATAAATGTTAGAATAGTAGGAATCTCACCACTGGATCCCACATTAACTTTCAGAACTGGGGTCCGACTTCCATTAGTGAGGACCAGCTTCCATAACTCAGGGACTGGCCTACATAACTGGGGATCAGCTTTCATAACTAGGGACTAACTTCCATAATGGGGACCTGCACCCATTACTGGAGACCAGCTTCCATTGCTGGTGGATGACTTCCATAATAACTACAGACTAGTTTTCATACTGGGGACTGACTTCCATTACTGGAGTCCAGCTTTCATAATTGGTGACCTGCGCCCATTGCTGGGGACCAGCTTCCTTTACTAGTGACCGACTTCCATAAAAACTACAGACCAGTTTACGTAACTGGGGACTGGCTTCCATAATAAATTCAGACAATGACCCTATATTTTTCTTGTTAGGCAGATTGTAGTTCAGGGTTTAGCAAGGACAGTGTTTAGGTATCCCTGTCATTTATTACATTTACCCCAACTAGCTGCCTCCCTGTGGACTTTTTTAGTACATTTATATATGAAGTGATTTGTATTGTTTTGATCACTTATGTTAACATACCTCTTAAAAACTAAGGGGGACATGTATGAAGATCGGCACGTCGAAGCTCCTGTTTTCACGTTTTTTACCGTGAAAACTGCGCCTGATGTATGCTGATGCTGAAGTGCACTCATAATGCGGTGCAAACTTCGACGCCTCCGGCAGACAGACAACATTGAAATACTGTAGGTCTGCCTGTCGGAGCTGTAATGTGCCTCACTTTGCCGACCCGCATTCATTCATGCGTCGGAGTTTTCGAATGTGGTGCGTCCCACCCCAGAACGCCCACAGAATGCCCCTTCATGTTAGGCGCATTACAAAGTGGCGAACCTTGCGCTTAACAGCGAATTAGGTGCGTCCGACAGCGGAGCCGGCACAGTGAGGTGCATCATACGCCTGAAATGTGTGAAAGCTCCGATCATACATGTCCCCCTAAGTTTTAGTCTTGCCCAGTGACTCCGTAATAACTACGGACCAGTTTCCATGGGGACTGTCTTCCATTGCTGGAGGCTGGCTTCCATTACTGGGGTACAACAATAAAGCCACAGAGATAATTAAGCCAACTCCAAGCCTAAACAATATGTCAAGGAATATAACGATCGTGTCACTGGACTAGACGCAAATAAAACCTGAATACATTGGTAAGTTATATTGCATTTTGTAATGGCCACTGCCACTTTAGCATATTGATAGTCTGTACAAACATTACATTACAAACATTATCTTTCTTATAAACTGCGGAATTTCTCTCCAGGGGGCTCTTATTAACCAGACTTACCACAATTTCCAGTGTATGGCTGCACTTAGATAAATACATACAGTCTATTTACTTCTATTACTGGGCACCGTTTTCTTTAACTGGGGACTAGCTTCCCTTACTGGAGACCGGCTTCCATTACAGGGGACCAGCTTCTATAGCTACGGATGGGCTTCCATATCTCCTATGGTGTTTTATGGATTTGCAATATTTATGTAACCTCTGTAGCCACATTTATAAGATTTTGTTCTTAAAACGTATATGTTTTATCACTTATGATCGTCTTTCCCTACAAAATTCTCTTATTCCTGAGCTTATGTTTCTGTTATACGACCTTATAATAACTCTGCTGGAATTATTATGTCTAAATATCTAGAAAAAAAGGTAAGAAAAGAAAATCCTCCAGGTATTCAGAGTGACAGGAAAAGAGGAGAATGGATGACAGTCTGTCTCTTACAGCAATGACTCTGTATACCCATAAAACACATACACAAGTTCACACTAAACCCTGAGAAAACAGACCTTGCCTGTAATGTCTGGTTTCCTTGTGACCTCAGAGCACCTTGCTCATTACTGGACTTGTTGGAACAAGGCCCCTTACTCAGACCTATGTAACTACCCCCTACTTCTAATGAATTCCAGACGAATAGAGGGAGACAGAAAGGGTGGGGGATCAAACACCTCATCCCCAAGGCGATGAGCAGTGGGTCCTACAGGGTGACATCCATAGAGATCTTGACAAACATGTTCATTTAGGCAAGTGACAAAGTCATGTACTAAGCCTGACATGTACTGTAGTTTTACAAAATAATGGATACTAAAGCTTTAAAGAAAAGCACAAAACAGCTCATTGTAATGCAAAGAAGTGGTAAGATAATGAGATAACTGCAATAATCTATGAGTAATTAAATGCATATAATCAGAGCCTCAGAAGAGGTTTATAAATCCAAATTATATAAATCATATTATGAATCTAGAATAATTTAGCAAATTACGTAAATAGTTACCACAAAGATTAGTCACTTAAAATTTGGTAGCTAGAAAGGGGTAATGCTCCTCATTAGGAAGAGGCACCATGTAGTTGTGTGGAGACTTATACCCCATTAGTCGCTCCACTGAAATTTACATATATTCTAAAAGGCTAATGGGAAATTAGCTAGGACGTTGCAGCGCCATCAAATGTCCAAATCTGGCTTATACGGGGGAAACACCCCAAGACAACTGTCTGCAGATACATATGGTTGTCTCTAATGCTAGTTAAATTGCAAGGATCAGTGAGTCGGATGTAAATTGAGAAATGCATCTAATAGAGGGTGCTAGCGAGTCCTAGCTCATTTCCCATGAGCGTTTATGCCTAGTAACATTCTAATAATGAAAGTATAAAAATTATATTGCTTGCTTCGATCTGCAGGCTACAGCTGTCAATAGAGTGTGGGCTACACATTGTTATACAGAAGCCTGAATCTGGAGGGAATTCCAATAATAACACTATCAGAGCTGGGACAAGGCATAAAGTGCTCCCGAAATGGAAAATTCAGCTCACTCCATGCCTCCTTGCGCCCCCTTTTCTGCCTGGGATGAAGTGGCGCCCTAGGCGGTCGCCTACCTTCGCCTACCCATCGTCCCGGCCCTGAACACTATATAGAATAATCATTATTCAAAGAAGTTTTAGGGTGAATGCACACAGGACAGATTTGAGCCTAAGAAATTAACCCCCCCCATCGCTCCAGTGTTGATGCACTGCTGATCACCTTTGTTTAATTTTCTGCAATGATGAAGTTCTGTACATCTGCATGACCACCACAACCAATAACTGGTGGTGACGCTAACATCTATGGCACGTAACCGCTGAGGCCAGTTATTGGCTACAGTAGCCACATGAATGTACGGCACCTCCAGGAAAATAATCAAAGACTTTGGGAAAAGGCAAAGCACCTGTGTTGGAGTGGAAGGGATTTAAACATATGGGTAATGCTTTTCTTTTTTAATATGTAACATTTTCTGCAGCTATTTTAATATAGAAAATCCCTTTAAAGTGAACCTGTCAAGTGGTTTATGTAGCCCGATCTGAGAGCTGGATGTGATAGAGGGAGAGAAGCTTAGCTCTTTGGTGAAAATGGACAAATTATTTTCCAGCACTGCCTTAGCTCTCTTGTGCATGAAGTTCACTAGAGCTTCACATGTTTCAGCCACTGGAATCCTCTTCCACTTCTCCACGATGTTATCATCCAGCTGGTGGATGTTAGAGACCTTGCGCTGTTCCATCTTCCATTTGCGGATGTCCCACAGATGCTCAATAGGATTTAGGTCTGGAAACCTGCTTGGCCAATCCAGCAACTTTACCCTAATTTTCTTTAGCAATGCAGTGGTTGTCTTGGAGGTGTGTTTGGGGTCACTATCATGTTGGAATACTGCCATATGGACCAGTTTTCGAAGGGAGGGGATCATGCTCTGTTTCAGTATGTCACAGTACATGTTGCCATTCATAGTTTCCTCAAAGAACTGTAGCTCCCCACAGCTGGCAGCCCAAAACCGTTATACTCCCACCACCATGCTAGACTGTAGTCAAGCACAATACAATATCAGCAGCACTCTACAGGCACTAAAAACGGTCAAAAAGGACATAAGAAATTTTTGGAACAGCATGTCTGCTACTGAGGAATATATGAAAAAATTTGAGGTTCTTAGTGTACATTTTTGAACACAACTGTAAATGCCCATCTACCAGGGGAAAGGTGACCCAATTCAGGGGGGGAACCCTACGCTACAGTTCCCTCTCTTGGTGTCTTTCAGACCTCCACATTTAGGGTTAGAAGGTTTCAAGCTAATAAATGATTGATTAAAAAACCTGTGCAGGTGGGTGGAGTAGTTAAGCCAAGATGGGAACTAGCCATCTCCCCATACAAACAGTAAAAAACTTTTATTTTTTCTAAATGGATGTGCTAACCATAGTTTGTTTTTAGACTGTAGGCAAGACAACCTTGTTTTTTAAACTCCTCACCTGGTTTCCTCCGACATGCTTGAACAAGTGGGGTTACTTTTTAATTTTTCCAATCTTGAGTGCACCTGTCCTATACACACTGAGGCCTATTTCCCGTAAAAAAAAAAACTCTGAAAAGAAAAAGCACCCTCCAAAACAACTCAAAGGATATTTTTTTTTAGCAAACATGCTAAAAACAGTAAATACATTAAAAACATGATTGAAGGAATAAAAGATACAGAAAAGGTGGCAGACGATAGAAAAAGGTCAGTAAGCAAATTCATGAATAATAGATTCCGGAATTGTCCCATCAACACTCAATTAATTCAGGCCCAGCTCGATGTGCATAAATCCCCCAAATATTTTTTCTTAAAAAAACTTTAATAAAAAATGTTTGATTAAATCCAAATAAATGCAATAAAGCATATGGCTAAGAGCAAATAAACTGGAAAAAATGAAAAATATACGGATCAGGAAACCCGCTACACACAGAACATCATAGCTTCATCACAACCGATGCACCTTCCACCTGATGAAGTTTGGGGTGAAAATTCGCCAGGTGCGGTGGACAAACCCCTTTTTGTCAAGGGACTATCTTATTGGAAAAAGGTATGTGTCAGATTGCTGGTGTGGGAGGTAAATGCCCATTGTTTTTTTATGTGTCAGCAGATTTGGCCATGACATTTATTATTAGTTGTAGTGAAATGTCCAGGGGGTTTTTTTCAGAAGGGGCTAAAGTGCTGAGTTGGAGGGGTTGCTCCCACTCTCAAGGTCCAGGCCGGGTTTGTGTTGGTTATTTAAGCCTGATGTAGGAAAGTAGGGGGGGGTCCCTAGATCACTGCAGGGTGTGTAAGTAAAGAGCTCTGTTTTGCGGGTTTGGGAAAGGTGACCAGTATATTCCCCTGGAAGCGCCTGTGCCCGGTAGACATAAAGGGGTGAGGCCCTGTGTTGGGAAAGAGGACTTTACTACCGGCTGTTACTTTGGCTTGGTTAAGATTTTCTATACGGGGGCCCAGGCTGACGCAGGTGTTTGTGTTTGATTGGGGTGTGTTTCAACGGTGACAAATAAGGCACTGTTTCATTTCCCCAACCTTTTTGTGGGGTTCCTGTTTTAAAGGGCTACCTTGGGAGCGGATTTTCCCAATATATATATATATATAAATTATTATTTATAATATATATTATATTATACAAGACACAAATTTTTTTTACTGTGTACTTTGCAATGGCAGCTTTCTTAATCTAAATAAATTTTGCACCCCATAAAGCGTCGTATATGCTTGGGAGTATTGTTAATTATAAGAAAGAAGTGCTATAAGGTGGTGCTGTTTTTTGTGCAAACTCCAGGGACTTTTTTTAAAAAAAAAAAACATTAGGTCCTGGGGAAAGGGGGTGGGGGTCCGTGAAACGCTAGTCCTGTTATAGCTTACTCTTTTTTATGTGTTGTGTTGTTCCAAAGGATTTTTATTCACTGGTAAAAACTAGGCAAGAAGTTTTGAGTACTAAAAGGGCTTTTTTGAAAATAAAGACTAATACAAATTTTTGGGCCAAAACCCCATCTGTATTAACCATTTTTGGGTTTCCCACCTTATAACACTTCTTTCTAAGAAGTAGATATATATAAAAAGAGAGGGGGCAAATTTGTTCTAAGGGGAAGGGAAATTCGTTTAGAATTTCGGGAAAAACTTCGGTTCTGAAAAAAGGGTCGAACTTTGGGGAAAATTCAGGTGAACAAAAGGTGTGTTTTGATTGTAAAATGGCTGCGGCAATCCCGTTACATGGGGAAAGACTCTGGGAGGAAAAGGGCAACCCCTACATGACAGTGAGAGGTGAAGCCCAAACGGAGACCGGCGGGGGTTCTGTTTACGTCACCGCACTATATAAATCCGGCGTGAGTGGGAGTCCCTCCCTCACTGTGCTAAACAGGGGGAAGGTGCTGCCGCGGCTGTTATATTAGTCTTACTGAAAAAATGTTTTTAAAAAGGTTTTTTTTGGGGTGTCCCCAGCTTGTCTCAGAGACTGCTTCTCTTAAAGTTTTATTTCTGACTTTTTGGGGTTTGGTCTGAAGTCCCGTGGGGCGTCACTCAGTGCATAAATTTAATGCATCTGCTCACAGCACAGGGGTATCCAAGGGGTCTAAGCCAGTTCCCGTTGTTTCATTTAAAGAAAAGCGTTTTAAACAATCCCAAATACCCTTAATTTTGGGGCCCTGCTCAATTTCTTTTGCGCTTTTTTTCCGGGGTTGATTAAGGTTGTTTTTCTGCGTGGTTGGGGGTGGGGGGAAAACCGTCATTTTTTACGCCAAAAAATACAATTTTCCTGTAGCCCAAATTACAAGCAAAGGTTTTAAATTTCAAAATTTTTTCTTGTTGTGTAGCGTGAAAATTACGCCATGTAAACGTAAAAGCTCGTGTTTGTGGTTTTCTTTGTTTGGCGCAATTTAATCCAGGGGTTTTTTTAAACGTTGTTTTTTGCGTGGTGGACAAAAATAAAAACCCTCTTTTTCACGCCAAAAATTTTAATTTTTCCGTAACAAATTTTAAAGCAAAGGTAATTTTAATTTTTTCTTTTGTGTAGGTAGGGGAAAAACCCCCATTTTAACACCTTTAAAAAACTCGAGTTTTGATTGCTCAATTGTTGGGCAATTTTTCATCCCGGGTTGTTTTTTTCATTGTTTTTCGCTGTGGGGGCAAAAAAAAACCCTTTTTTTTTCCCCCCAAAAATTACAAAATTTTCCTGTAGCTAAATTTCCCAAGCGAAAGGTTTTAATTCCCCAAATTTTTTCTTTTTTGTTTTTTAGCATAGAAAACGCGATTTGTAAAAACGCTAAAAAGCTGTGTTTGTGGTTTTTCAATTGTTTTTGGCGCAATTTACATCCAGGGGTTAATTTTAAGGTTGTTTTTCTGCTGTGGTGGGGCTCCAAAAAAACCCTCTTTTTTCACCGCCAAAAATTACAATTTTCCCGTAGCCTAATTCACAAACGAAGGTTAATTCAATTTTTTTTCTTGTTGGTAGCGTGTGAAAACCAGTGTAAAAAACGCTACAAAACCCTAGTTTGTGGTTTTCTAATTTTTTGCACAATTTACTCCAGGGGTTAATTAAGCCCTTGTTCTGCGTTGTACTCAGTAAAAAAAAAACTTTGTTTTTCACCCCCACAGATCAAAATTCTGTAGCATAACTCATATCCGAAGGTTAATTAAGCCGGTTTGTGCTTTTTATTCAGTAAAATACACAGAGTTTTTAAAACGGCACATACAAGTCAATTTTTCCTGCCATTTGTGGAGCGCAAATTTATATCCAAGGGTTACCAAGCTTGTTACTGGGTTCATTTAGAGTCAAATACAGGGTGTGTATTTATCATATACAGATATCTTATCAAACAGTGTCTGTACTTTTTTAGAACAAACAGTATGTCAGACAGGAGAGGTGGCAGGCTCTTCACCTGCGAGTGGCAGAGGCACAAACTTTCCCAGGCCCAGGGTGGGCAGCACAGCAAGGGAACACGCAGCAGGGGTCACTCAGTGAGGCCACAACTGCCGCTGTCATCTAGCGGCCGTGTGTTGTTCAGCAACCAAAGGTTCTTGATTGGTTGACTAGGTCACCCACTTCCTCCAAGATGACATTTGACAACCCCAGCCAAGAGTCGGTGGGAACGTCAGACACAACCTTAGTTGCATGGCCGGGAGTGGGTCAGCGGCCCTCACCTGTCCTCAACCGCCTTTGTCCCATCCGGTTCCCTCAGCCAGAGGATCTACTATGTGGTCTGGGTCAGCGCCACCCATGAACAATTTGAGGGGGCAGTCAGCAGCTACTTTGGGAGCGAAGAAATGGGGGCCCAAAATCCCTGCTTCTTGCAGTAGGCGGCAAAGTATAGATGTTGAGAGTGGCATGGGGGTCATGTTGTGAGGGGGTCAGCCTCTGCATACAAAAACCGGTGATGAGGACAGCCAGTGACGATTTAAACACAAATAGTGATGATGATGTGCCGACCCCACTTGGGAGCCGGGGTGATGCAAGGGCTTCATCATCGTTCAGGGGAGAAGAGGGCGTCAGCTTTCGGTCAGGCAGTGGCGCAGCCAGCAAGTGGGTTGTGTGGCCGTGCGTCAGTAGGATAGCAGCAGTGTGAGGGGCGGGAGCCAAGCGGCCACGGGGTTAAAAAACCCCCCTTTGCAGGTCCAAGAAAGTTAGCGGCACAGGGGCTCAGCGAGGCAGCAGCGGCAGTAGTCACTCAGTGCGGAGCGTTGGCGGTAAAATCCCATACTCGGGCGGTTTTGGCAGTTCTTTGCTAAGACACCGGAGGAGCCCAAATATGGGTATATGTAGAATCTGTAGACAGAAAGTGAAGCGTGGCCGGGAGCTAAAGTTGGCACCACGGGCCCCGCGTCAAAACATGCAGCCCTCTCCATCGGTGGACTTGAAGAGAAACGTGGCTCAGATGTGGTGGTCCATCATGCCGCCAGCAAGCAACAGTTTTTGCAGCCCCGGGTGCATGTTTCTCCCCGGGCCTT
>JAODAL010010680.1:0-103814 GCA_025379985.1 Phyllomedusa bahiana | reverse complement strand
AGTGTCCCGCAGCCCCTCGACCGGGCTGCGGGCGCACTCGTGCTGCCGCCCGTCGGGTCCCGGCGGCGACTGCCGGTCCCACGGGTCGGGTCCCGGCTTCCCACTTACCTGACTGCGCTCCCGCGTCCACCCGTCCTCCTGGCCGGCCGGTATGCGCATGCCCCCGCCTTAGGCGCGCCGGCTCTCGGGGATTTAAAGGGCCAGTACGCCCAATATTGGTAAAGGCTGGCAGGTGACCCTATTTAACCTCCTTCCTTCCGGGTCACCTTTGCCGGATATTTAGTGCCGTACTGCCTTTAGAGAAAGCGTCTTCTGCCTCATAACCTGTGTTCCGTGTACCGAACCTTTACGCTCCTGTTTCTCGACCACGAACCTTTGCCGCCTGCCCTGACTTCTTGCCTGTCCCCGACTTCGCCTACGTCTCACGATTTTGTACCACGCACTGCCTTGGCTGCCACCGCAAGCAAGTCACGCCAGTGGAGCGACCTGGTAGTTCTCTCCGCCGCAGCAAGTCCATCCCGCTTTGCGGCGGGCTCTGGTGAAAACCGGGTTCTACTTAGATTCCGCCCCTGGTACGGCTTACACCATCGCTTGCGGTGGTCCAGCGGATCCACTACCAGCAGCCGTTACAATAGCAAAAATGTTTTCAGGTTATACCATGCAATTAACTCCTAAATAAAAGACAATTTAAAACAAATATTTTTAAAGGATTTCAATAAATCTTTATCTATAGTACATTTTCATTTTATACACAGCTTTGTATCTATACAGAAATTTGTTTCTTAGAGTTCAAGAATGGTGACCATTGAAGTTCTCAAAGCTGTTATAAGGATTCTTCATCTGCTGATCAAATCTTGATGACTGTCTGGGAAAATATTTTAGAGAGTTCTTATTATTTTCTAAGATTTTCTTCTTGAAAGCTCAGTAGTAGATTTTTCTTCAGCTAGCAGAGATTCGGTCTGCATACTTATATTTGAAATTGTTAAAAAAAATCTCACGCAATTTTGCCAGGTATAGCTCAGGTGTCATGAAAGGTAATGCACAAAAAATAAAAAAATGACAGCACATCCAAGTTGTGGTGATTTTATTTAACCCAATGGTAGCAACGTTTCAGTCCTGAACAGGACCTTTCTCAAGCACATCAAACAGTATAAATAGTGATATATAAGTGGTCACCAAATACAATCAAAGTGAATAATGAAGTAACTATTACCATATTATGTAAACAAAAGCAGTGATAATCATATCTATCATTTCAGGTTATTATTAATTAATTAATATATCACAAGAGTCTATACCAGTGTATAAGATCATGATAATGTGATCAAGATTAATATAGCACATAATTAAACTAGGATTATAAACAAAAGTGTAGTTAAAAACAAAGCATTAATTCTTACTTGCTGGGTCATCACTCCACAATGTACAGCGTTTTGAAAATCAAACTGCGCATGCTAAAAAATACAAACTGAGATTGTGCAGTAGAACCACAGTTTCGTGCTTATCACTATAGACACAAGAGAAGCGTCTCTCCCGATATTAATGAATCAGACATAAATGAGCAATATAAAAAACCAATATGGTTTACTATATTATGTTATCGGCAGCAAGAACATCCCAATGGGGAACATGAAGGTTCAGCTTGCAGGGCCGTAGTTATAGTGGGTGCAGTGAAAGCCAGGGCTGGCCACAAGAAGCTAAAACAAATGGGGCGCCCACCCATTACTACTTCCTATTTTTAACATATTACTGGGCCTATATTTTAGTGAATAGGACATTGACTATCGCTGTCTTTTACCGCAGCATGAACTCAAAACCTGCACAGATGCCCCGATGGACCCTCAGAATAAAATTAGCAAAAAGAAATAAATATTTCAACCAATATTTTAGTGAATTGGACCTTAACTATTGCGGTCTTTTACCGCAGCATGACCACAAAACCAGCACAGATGCCCTTATGGACCCCCACAATAAAATTTGCAAGAAGAAATAAGTATTTGAACCAATATTTTAGTGAATAAGACATTGACTATTGCTGTCTTTTACTGCAGCATGACTCTAAAACCAGCACAGATGCCCTTATGGACCCTCAGAATAAAAATTCGAAATAAGAAATTGACTATTTCAAACAAGATTTTTTCCAATGCTGCTGCTGCTGTTACGGTTACTTACGGCCAGTCTACTGCTGTAATGTTGCTGACGTTGTTCCACCGTGAGATTAGAACGTGAAGAAGACACAATAGATGTCTCCAGTTGGTCAATGAGCCCTGTATCATGTTCCTGCATTCTACTGTCAAATTGAGTAGGTGGAAGGAAAGTGCTGACTTTTGATTTGTAACGTGGATCAAGGAGAGTGGCCACCCAGTAACCACTGTTCATTTTGATTTCCTTGAGGCATATGAAATTTGAAATGAGTTTGTTAAATAAGCTTTTTAGGACCTTGACTAGAGATGGGCGAATTTCTCAAAAATTCGGTTCAGTCACTTCGTCGAATTTCCCGACAAAAATAAATTCGGTCCGAATTACTTTGGGACGAATCGCGTTAAAAAAACAGCTATTTCCAGGCTGCACAGAGCCTGCAGGGTGCTGTAGAAAGTTGTGCCATGCTTAAATATGCAGAGGGAGCTTGGTTTGGTCTTCATACAATGTTGTGTTTTAGTATGACCACGCACATGACTGCCGCCGCTCTTAGAATCGCTTCACTCTAAAATTCCCTGGGCACTTAAGAGGGCAAACTGACCAAAAAATCAAGCGGGAAGTACCGGATAAAGTCATGCGCGAAGTGGAAAAAAACAAGCTGAAGCTCAGGGGGCAACTTTAGTGACAGAGGTGAAGGTGACGGGCGCCACAGGCATGAGGTCGGCATGGTTCAATGACTTTCGGAGGTGGCAAAAAGGAGTGGGCCAAAGAGGGCAAAAAGGACCAGTGTGGAGGGCATGGGGCAGCCACACAGCATGGGTCAGACGTGGCACAAGACAGATTTTGGAGTTTGGGCAGCACCCACAGCAGCACAGAGGTCAGACGGGGCACAATCATTTGGAGGGTGGAAAAAACAGTAGTGGGCCCACAGAGTGGCACAATGAAACAGGGGGGGGGTTCCCGGCGCAGCACAGGGGAGGTCAGACAGTGGCACGGACATTCTGGAGGTGGCAAAAAACATAGTGGGCCACAAGTGGCACAATGACACAGTGTGGAGGTCCCCGGCAGCAGAGCATGAGGTCAGAGAGGGGACAAGGACACAGTGTGGAGGTCCGGCAGCAGCGCAGAGGTCAGACAGGGGCACAATACATTTCTGGAGGGGCCCAAAACATTAGAGGCCACAGGTGGCACTGACAGAAATGGAGGTGACGGCAGCAGCACTAGGTCAGAGGGGGCAAATGACATTCTGGAGGTGGAAAAACAGTATGGGCCCACATTGGCACATGAAAAAGGTGGGGTCACAGCAGCAGCAGCATGAGGTCAGACAGTGGCATAATGCACGTTGGAGGCAGGGCAGCAGCAGCTGGTTCAGGCAGTGGACAATGACATTCTGGAGTGGAAAAAAAACAGGAGTAGGCCACAGAGGGGCACAATGACAAAGTTAGAGGTCATGGCAGCAGCAGCATGGGGTCAGACGTGGCACAAGACATCTGGAGGTGGCAAAAACAGTTGGGGGCCACAGAGGGGCACAAAACAGGGTGGAGGTGACGGCAGAAAGCATAGGTCAGAGAAGGGACAAGACATTCTGGGGGGGCAAAACATTGGGCCACAGGGGGCACAATACACAGTGTGGGGGGTCACAGCAAAAGCAGCATGAGGCAGAGAATGGCAAAAAGACATTCGGGTGGCAAAACATAGTAGGCCCACAGAGGGGCACAAGGGACACAGTGTGGAGGTCACGCCAGCAGCATGAGGAAAGGAGTGGCACAAGACCAGGTGGGGGGGCAGGGCAGCAGCAGCATGAGTCAGGCAGTGGCAAAATGACACAGTGTGGGGGGCACGCAGCAGCAGCATGAGGTCAACTGGCACAATGACATTTGCAGGTGGAAAAAAACAGGAGGGCCCACAGGGGGCACAATGACACAGTGTGGAGGTCACGGCAGCAGCAGCATGAGGTCAGACAGTGGCAAAATGACATTCTGGAGGTGGCAAAAACTGGAGTAGGCCACAGAGTGGCACAATGACACAGTGTGGATGTCACGGCACCAGCAACAGCAGCAGCAGCATGAGGTCATAGAGTGGCACAATGACAGAGTTTGGAGGTGGGTGGCAATACCAGTCCCTGGTAAAGATGGTTGGTGGCAGATGGAGAAATTGTCAGCAGATGTGTGGCATCAGGCGGGTGGCGGCATCAGAATACTGGCTGAGGCAGGTAGTTTGAACCCAGACTCATTCTCACAGTTTGGGGAGGGGGTCATGGCTGATGTAGTCTGACGCCTAAGGCATTGGTGTGTGGAAATTCTGGCCGATCCACGCCTGATTAATCTTGACAAAGGTCAGTCATTCCACATTTCCCGTGGATAAGCGGGTTCTCCTTGGGATAACGATGGCCCGCGCCGCACTGAACACCCGCTCTGATGCCACACTACTGGCCGGGCAGGACAGCTTCTCCACTGCAAACTCGGCAAGTTGCGGCCACACATCCAGTTTGGAATAGTAGTCCAGCGGATCTTCTAACTGGGGTGGCAGAGTGCTGTCCAAGTAGGCCACCACCTGTTGGTTCAGTGACTGCTCCAGGTCCTGCTGCTGCTGCTGGCGACTACCCTCCTCACTAGGCGGGTGAAGGAAGCTGCTCATCAGTAACTGGAGACTTAGGTTGCTGCTGATGGAGCTGGTACTGCTCCTACCCCACCACCTTCCCCCAGCAGCCGCGGCAGTAGTACGTGAGCGCTGAAGAACCCCCGGTCAGACAGTCAGACCTGTCAGAGGAGGGTCGATGCCGCACCTAGGCATCGTCCAACTGATTACGGAGGATTTCCCTATAGTATTTGAGTTTGTCCTCCCTCTCAGCAGATGGGAAAAAGGCTCCCATTGTGGACCGGTAGCGAGGGTCCAATAGGGTGGAGAGCCAGAAGTCATCCCTCTGCCGGATGCTGACTATTCGGCTGTCACTAGCCAGGCAAATCAGCATGCTGCGGGCCATCTGCATCAAGTGACTCCCGAGGGGCTCCCTGCCTCCATCTCCACTGTATACTGCCACGGTGCTTGCGGGTCATCTGCCTCGTCTTCTCATCTCCATCTACCTCTCCAGCTGCTCCTGCTCTCCTCTCTTGTCACCTGGGTAGAAAATCGACTCATTTCACCAGACAATGCTTCTGCTCCAATGTCCTCCTCCTCCTCCTCCATTTCAGTCCCCACCGGACTCATGTGGCCATGAGATGTAGTCGCCACCTCTCCAGTCCCCTGCCCAGACAGATTTTTCAGCATCTGTTCCAGGGCATCAAGCAGTGGAATGACGTTATTCATCCCGTAGTCCTGGCGACTGACAAATAACGTGGCCTCCTCAAATGGCCTCAATAAATGGCAGGTTTCACGCATGAGCTGCCACTGGCTGACATCAAAGTTACACAGGGGAGTACTCCTGTCCGCCTGGATCATCAAAAAATCGTTAAAGGCCTTTCTCTGTTCATACAGTCGGTCCAATATGCGCAGGCTGGAATTCCAATGGGTGGAAACATCGCATATCAGAGTGTGTTGGGGAGGCCGTTCTGCCGCTGCAACTCGAGGAGGGTGTTCCTGGCTTTGTAGGAATGGATGAAGTGCATGCACAGTTTCCTGGCCATTTTCAGAATCTTCTGAAGATCAGTGGAAGACTTCAGGAACCTTTTCACAACCAGATTGAACACATGCGCCATGCAGGGCGCATGGACCATCCCTCCTCGGTGCAGCATGGACACCATGTTCCTCCCATTGTCCGTCACCATGGTTCCGATTTGCAGTTGGCGCGGAGAAAGCCACACATTGATTTCTTGCTGCATGACGTGGAGCAGTTCCTCCCCTGTGTGACTTCGTTCGCCGAAGCAAGCCAGGTGTAGAACTGTGTGACACTGCTGTGCCCTATACATGTGGGATGATGGAGCAGTACTTGTGGAGGCTGAGATGGTGGTGGTGGTGGAGAAGGAGGAGGCGGACATTGGCGCAGGAGCCGCAGTTTGACAACGTGGAGGAGAAAGCGGCGTCTCCTGTCCAAGTTGTTGGTGTGCCTGGGCAGGAAGCACATTCACCCAGTGGGCCGTAAAGGACATGTACTGGCCCTGACCGTAGTTACAGCTCCAGACGTTCGCGCTGCCATGCACCTTGGAACAAACCGATAAGGACTGGCCCACCTTCTGTTCTACATATTTATGAAGTGCTGGTACTGCCTTTTTGGAAAAGAAATTACGGCTTGGAACACTCCATCTCGGCTCGGCACAAGCCATTAGTTCTCTGAACGGTGCAGAGTCCACCATTTGGAAAGGGAGGGACTGCAGTACCAACAACTTGGACAGGAGCATGGTCAGCCTATGTACCTTAGGATGGTTGGACGCATATTGTTGTCTCTTTGCAATCGCCTCGCTGAACGACTGCTGACTGCATGAGTAGTGAGGAGCAGGAGCATCTGGACCGGGAGATGATGTCAAAGAGAAACAGCTCTCTTCTGCAGAGGTGGTGGAGCCTTGACTGGCTGCAACGGCATGAGTGCCACTGAGCGCTGCTGCTGCTGTTGCTGCGGCGGCAGGATGGACCACCACATATGAGCCACGTTTCTCCCAGGCCACCGGATGGTGACGCTGCATGTTTTGACGCAGGGCCGTGGTGCCAACGTTATCACCCTGGCCACGCTTCACTTTCTGCCTACAGATTCTACATATACCCATATTCAGCTCCTCTGGTTTCTTAGCAAAGAACTGCCACACCGCCGAGTAGCTGATTTTACCGCCAACGCTCCGCACTGAGTGACTACTGCCGCTGCTGCCTCGCTGAGCCCCTGTGCCGCTGCTTTCTTGGACCTGCGAAGCGGGTTTTTTGCCCCGTGGCCGCTTGGCTCCCAACCTCGCACTGCTGCTATCCTGCTGACTCATGGCCACACAACCCACTTACTGGCTGCGCCGCTGCCTGATGCGCAAGCTGACGCCCTCTTCTCCTGACGATGATGAAGCCCTTGCCTCACTCGGCTCCCAAGTGCGGTCGGCTACATCATCATCTATTTGTGTTTCATCGTCACTTCTGTCCTCATCACCGGTCTTGGTATGCAGAGGCTGACCCCTCACAAGTTCACAACATGACCTCCCATGCCACTCTCAACATCTATACTTTGCCGACTACTGCAAGAAGCAGGGGATATTGGCCCCATTTCTTCGCTGCCAAGTAGCTGCTGACTGCCCTCTTCAAATTGTTCATCCTCGCTATATAGTGGCGCTGAGCCCAGACCACATAGTAGATCTCTGGCTGAGGGAACCGGATGGGACAGAGGCGGGTTGAGGACAGGTGAGGGCCGCTGACCGCTCCCGGGCCATGCCAACTAAGGGTTGTGTCTGATGTTCCCACCGACTCTTGGCTGGGGTTGTTCAGATGTCATCTGGGAGGAAGTGGATGACCTAGTCAACCAATCAAGAACCCTTGGGTTGCTAGTCAGTACACGGCCGCTAGATGACAGCGGCAGTTGTGGCCTCACCGAGTGACCCCTGCTGCGACATCCCCTTGCAGTGCTGTGACCTGTGTCTGCTCCAGGAATGTTTGTGCCGCTGCCACTCACAGTTGAAGATCCTGCAACCTCTCTATCTGACATACTGTTTGTTCTAAAAATGTACAACACTTGTTTGATGAAGAATATCTGTTTTATGGGATAAATACACACCCTGTATTTGACCCAAATGAAACCACTACAGCTTGGTTAACCCTTGGGATATAAATTGCGCTCAACAAAATTTGGGCCCGGAAAAAATTACTTTGTGCGTTTAAAACTGGATGTATTTTACTGAAAGTAAAAGCACAAACAGGCTTAATTAAACCTTCGATTATGAAATATGCTATAGGCAAAATGTCTTCTTTGGCGTGAAAAAGACGGGTTCTTTTACTAAGTACAACTTCAGAAAAAAAACCCTTTGTTAACCCTTGGATGTAAATTGCGCAAAGAATAATGAGCAACCAAAAACTACCAGCTTTTGTAGGTGTTACATGGCGTGTATTTTACGCTACACAACAAGAGGAAAACTTGTAATTAACCTTCGCTTGTGAATTTATGCTACAGGAAAAATGTCTTTTTTGGCGTTGAAAAAGACGGTTTCTTTTAGTCACCACAACAGCAGAACAACGCTTAATTAACCCCTGGATGTAAATTGCGCAAAAAAATTGAGCAAACAAAAACTACCAGTTTTGTAGCGTGTTACAATGGCGTGTATTTTACGCTACACAACAAGAGGAAAACTTGTAATTAACCTTCGGTTGTGAATTATGCTACAGGCAAAATGTCTTTTTTGGCGTTGAAAACGACGGTTTCTTTTAGTCACCAAACGAGCAGAACACTGCTTAATTAACCCCTGGATGTAAATTGCACAAAAGAATTGAGCAGCCAAAAATGAAGTGGTATTTGTGTTGTAAAAACGCTGTTTCTTTAAATGAATACAACAGGAATAGGCTTAGATCACCCTTGGATATTCAATGTGCTGTAAGCAGATAGCATTAAAATGTATATGCAGCTGCACTGGACACACACTGGACTTCAGATCCAATACCCCACAAAATCAGAATAGAACGTTAAGAGAAGCAGTCTCTGAGACAAGCTGTGACACCCCCTAAAATTGCTGTATAAGAATGAGTTCTTTAGTATCAGCTATCATAGCAGCCATGGCAGCACCTTCCCTAATCAGTATAGTGAGAGCGGTATGAGCTCCCAGCGTCGCGCCCGGACTTATATAGTGCGGTGGGCGTCACAGAATCCCGCCGGTTCTTGATTGGCTTCATCTCTGCACATGTCATGCAGGCTATGCCCTTCTTCCTCCCAGAGTTCTTTGCCCCATATAACGCCATGTGCTTGCAGCCATTTTATCAATCAAAAGCACACTTCGTTCACGCGAAGTACCCCAAAGTTCGAGTTCGTTCCGAACCAAAGTTTTCCTGAAATTCTAAACGAATTCCACTTCGTTAGAATCAATTCGCCCATCTCTAACCTTGAATATTGCTGTCTTTTACAGCAGCATGACCCCAAAACCATTTACACTGCATACAATTTTCAAGAAGAAATGAGTAATTGGAATAAGGTTTTTTTCAACAAAACCTTTACTATTGGTATCTTTTACAGTTTCCTGACCAGAAAAAACAAATAAATGACCTTTTGGACATTCTAAATACAATTAGCAGTAAGAAATGAGTATTGTGATTTTTTTTTTTCAATAGGACCTTTCTTTTTCAAAGAGGAATGTGTAGTTCACATTGTAAAGTAGACCTGCTACTAATCGGTGACCTCGGCAACTGGGGCAACAAAATCATCGGAGATCTAAGCTTGATTAATTTTGATAAAAGTGAAACGATCCACATTCTCAGGGGAAAGCCGGATACGTTTGTCAGCTATCACTCTGCCAGCTGTACTGAAGGTCCGTTCCAAAATGACGCTGACTGCTGGGCAGGATAACAATTCTATGGTGTGCCGAGCAAGCTCAGGCCATTCATCCATTTTGGACACCCAGAAGTCGATTGGGTCCGGACCATGTTCAAAAACATCGGTCTTGAGCTGCAGGTAGTCATGGACCATGGTCTTAAGGCAGTCTCTGTGTGTCTGATTTTTGCCCTGCCTTACATGCGTTGGTGAGGTGGTAAATAACGATTGCCGCAGGTCAGCCATTAGGCTTCTGCCACAATGCATGCTGCTGCTGCTGCTACTACGGTTACTTGCCCCTCTACTGCTGTCACGTTGCTGACGTTGTTCCACCATGACATTAGAACGTGAAGCAGAAGCAACAGATGTCTTTAGTTGATCAATGAGCACAGTTTCAAATTCTATTGCATTCTACTGTCAATTTGTGTGTGTGGAAGGAAATTGCTGACTTGTAACATGGATCAAGGAGGGTGGCCACCCAGTAACTGCTGTTCATTTTAATTGCCTTAATGTGTGGATCATGTTGCAGGTAATGGAGCATCCAAGCACTCATGTGAGAGATGCAGCCAGGATTTCCCAAGCCTTTGAGTCGAGGGCCACTAAACAGATCTTCGTCTATCTCCTCCACCTCAAATCTGTGCCAACCTCTGACCACTGCAGGGACATCAGTACCATCGGTGTCCAGCCATGCCTCATCCTCCTCCTCTGCTTTCTCATCCTCAGCATCAACACAGCCCTGGCTAGCCTCATATGCTGTACTCTGTGAGCTGAAGTGCTGCCCTGCACAAGCCCTGGACCCCGAACCACCGCCTAACAAAGACCTATAAAGTTGGGAAACATTTGGGCCTTCTATATCCGACGGCGAGTAAGGCGTTGTGTCTGCATCTGTGTGTGCCTCCCCCCTCCATTCATCTTGGCCCTGCTGCTTCAGATGTCTAACACTTGTTTCCGACAATGGGAGCTGACAAGGGGAGTCCTCCCTGACCATTTTTGGTGGCGTCTTCAAACGGCAAGGATGGTGCAGAATCTTTCACCCCCTCCATCTTTATGGTAACACCCGATCCCAACCCCCTGTTGCAGGCCATCGCCCCCTTCATAGTGCATAAAGGGATTACGCTGGTGCCACCCAATTGCTGGGCATGTGAAGGGGTGGAAATTCCAGCGTCCCGTCAAAAAAATGAACGGTTGAGGGGGCCAAGATGAGCTGCAAATATTCAGTCGGGCCGAAGAAGGGTGCGAAAAAGCTGGAAGTGTAAGTCAGGACCTTTACCTTGCTCAGAAACGTCCATACCTGGGGACGCTTGGAAATTTTGCCCCAACCCGGTTTAAAGACGTTGTGGCCAGGGAAGGGATGTGCGTAACTTTACCGACTTAAGGGTAGAAGGAGTTTTTTCCGTTGTCGACACCACCCCTTGCCCGGGGCCAGGTTCTTGCACCCAGCCAGGTCGGGGCTCATTGCGCAGAGCCCCTCCACAGCGCTTTCCTGTGTTTAAAAGGTTCTCCCAAAACAAAAATTAATTTCAACAAGCCTGGTTTGTCTTGGGACTTGAATTTACCCGTGGAGCTTGAGGATCTGAAAACCCGCACCATCCCAAACGTGTGGAAAAAGTGTCCCCCGGCCTGGGAACCCCCCATACACCCAAACACTGTCATCCACCAAAATCACCCCTGAGCGGGGGATGTAATGCCCCTTACGGGCTTACTTCCTATGTTTGTATTGATGGACTTTGGTGGGCACAGATGAGCCAACGTGCAAAAGGGGATTTTTTTGACACTGACTTCCCCGGGGGGGGAGGGTTTTCGGGAAAAGAAATTCTGCTCGCATTGGAAATTGGGGCTGCCAGGGCCCCTGACATGGTGAACCCCTCTGTGTCCCCCCATTTTGGGAAAGCCAACATTTCCCGGCCCCCCCCTTTTCAAGGGGACATTTTAGGGGTTTTTGGGTTTTTATGGGTTAAGGTGAATCTAGGGTTGTCAAAAAAGGCCAGGCTTTTACAGGTCCGGAGCTTTTTGACAGTGAAAAAACCCGTAGCGGTGTTTCCCCTGCCCCACTGCCGGCGGGGATTTAAAGTCGCGAACCGTGGCCGCCCTCCCTTTTTGAGGCCGGACCCGCACTGGGCACTCCCCGATCATCTTCCTCCCCCCCATGAGGGGGCTGAAGCAAAAAGCTGCTGAAAAAACCAAGTTGGATCCGCAAAGTCATTATCAACATTCAACACATGTGACTTCCCCGTCTGACGTTACATGCGAACTGCGGGCTAGAAGCCACAGGCACGCAAGGCGTTGCAGGAATGCTCGGGACAATTTGTTCCTTGACGGCATCGCGATTTGGGCGTCAAGCAGACAAAATCATCCTCTTTGGCCTCTTTATCTTTTGAAAAAGCCTTTTTGACCCCAACGCATTGTGTCATCAAAAAGCTCTTCAGAAAATGGGTTTTTCCACGGGTTTGACATTTGGTTTACATTTGGGTGTTTTGCTTCAGGTTGACTATGTGACGGGTTGATGAAGCGGGGCTGGGCGGGGGGCGAGGAGGTGAAAAACCCCTGGATTCCGGTTGTGTTAATCACTGAAGACGTTTGGGGAAAGTCTTCAGTAATGGATTTACGGGAACTGACACCGATGCAGGCCCGACGGTTGGCAGCGACGTTGTCGCTTGTGGTTTTCCAGAGCTGGAAGGGAGCCCGTTCTTACCTCGCTCCATGTCCTACCCCCCCCTCCTTGTCGCTTACCACATTAGTTCGTCCTTTTTCAGAAAGTAAATATTAAAAGTTTAAGATTTGTTCAAGTTTTTATTGAAGAACTGTATGCAAAACGCAAGTCCCAAGTGTTTTAAAACTCTATAATTTCAATGGCAAAGGATTAGAAATAAATTTTTCTACGGAATTGATGAAATTAGGGGGATGGAAAAAAACATAACACCCAAATCAAAAGTGTTCTTCCTTCGTCCTTTAATTTAACTCCAAGTAGGATAGAAATAGTTTTTTGGTTGGAAAACTCAGAATGTGGGTTTTTTCCCAAAAATACAACCAGGGGTTTGAAAATAAAATTTTTTTTTACGAAAATCTAAGAATATGTTTGATGCGCAACTGAAAAACCCGGAGTAGAAATAAATTTTTTCTAAAGGAAAAATCTATGAATTAGGTATTTGGGAAGAACTCTGACAACAAACAATTGTGTTCTTCCTTCATCCCTTTTCATTACAAATGCAAGTAGGATAGAAAAAGACTTTTTTTATGGAATAGGTCAGTAATTTGGTCTTATGCGACAAAAAAAGGATTAGAAATAGGATTTTTTCTATGGAAGAATGCTGTATTTTCACCAGGTGTCCCCCCAAAACTGCAGCATGCAAATTTGGGGTCAAGAAACGAAATTATCTGCCAAAAACTTGTGTATCTCAGCTTTTTTTTTGAGGGCAGTTTTCCCTAACTGTCCTGTACAGGGCTGTCAATTACAATGGGGCACGGACATTGTGGGCACGGAATGTTTTTTGCTTAAAAAACCTGTATATGCCAGTATTTTTTTTTGGGGGTTTCCCTAGACAAGCTGCCCCCAGAACCAAGCTCCCTCCCCCCCCCTCACAAGCTGCAGCACAGAACTTTTGGGCAATGCAAAGATACAGTATGCAGCTATATCCAAATCCCCGACTAATACTGTCTAGAATTCCCTAATCTTGCTGTACCCTTAACCTAACTAATCTATCTAGCAGGTTTCCCTTTCTGAAATCGCTGGGAAATGGAGAGTCTGTCTGCTTTAAAAAAGCAGTGCAGAGAGAGAGCAATGCATTCTGTTCTCAGTCTGTAATCATTGTAGCGTCCAGCAGGAAGTACAGTCACATAGATAAAACAGGGTCATGTGATTTTAGCAGCCAATGAGATCCCTACACCCCCCCACCGGTGACGTTCTTGACCCACCTCTGTGCTTTGCACTGATTGGCTGGCCTCCAAAAGTACAGGAAGCTTCAACTTTTCTCGATTAAATCGCTCATCTCTAGCCCCAAAACAACAGCGATGTTACTGGAGTCTGTAGAGGTGTATTTACATGAAGTAATGTATTGTATATACATAAATCCATACAAATGTAAGCTGTAAGACAATGGATGATACCTCTATATACAGTCATATGAAAAAGTTTGGGCACCCCTATTAGTCTTAATCATTTTTAGTTCTAAATATTTGGGTGTTTGCAACAGCCATTTCAATTTGATATATCTAATAACTGATGGACACAGTAATATTTCCGGAATGAAATGAGGTTTATTGTACTAACACAAAATGTGCAATATTAGTTATTAGATATATCAAATTGAAATGGCTGTTGCAAATACCCAAATATTTAGAACTAGGGGTGCCCAAACTTTTTCATATGACTGTATGTACAGTGACCACATAATACTGCTATAAAAGGAATAAATAACACCGTAATATTACTGACCAAACCAAGACTGATATCAATGATACCACTATACAAAGATCAAATAATACCGCAACATCATAACCATATACCACCACACCATGACCACATATCACCACCACATAGTGACTGAATAATACCACTTACAATGATCACATATCGCCACTACATAGTGACTGAATAATATCACCACACCAGGACCTCATATCACCACCACATAGTGACTGAAAAATACCACACACTATGACCACATATCACCACCATATAGTAACTGAGTAATACCACCACAGCATGACCACATATCACCACTACATAGTGACTGAATAATACCACCACAACATGATCACATATCACCACCATATAGTAAGATCAAGACCACATATCACCACCACATGGTGACTGAATAATACCACAACACCATGACCACATATCACCACAACTTATACCCTCTCGATAAAAATGTTGAGGTAGGCACCCTCTCTCGTTCAGTTGACATTATATACTAGTATTTATCTACAGAACCAAAATTTATTATTGATCCCATTAGCATTATGTCTGCAACTTCAGTTGTCACACTGTCCCTGTAACCTTCTGCCCCAGTAGCTAGGATATCCTGCTCCTGCTTGGATATATCTGTAAGTGAGAGCATGGCTGCTGGCTCTCGGTCTCTCAAGGGATTATGATCGGTTTACAGTAAAACCTGTTTTCTCCACCAGTTCCCTTTTGCCTCAGACTTTTTAAGAATTCTTCTCCCTTAGGCTATGTTCACACGACTTAAAATTGGACGTATTTCAGTCCGTAATTACGTGCCGGAGTGTGCAAATTATGGCTGGAATACGTCCAAGTCATTACGGTAATCCACAGTTCTCATAGAGAACTATGGATTACGTCTCCTCTCCCTGCTCGGCGAATACACTGAGGGGGGAGATAATTTACATGTGAATTACCAGCGGCGTATACGCGCCGCTGGTAATGCAAGTATATGGGCTGGTGAGGTGCCGGCCCCCCGCTCCCGCCCCCGTCCACACGGCGTAATTGCGGGGCGTAATTACGCCCTGCATTTAAGCCGTGTGAACCTAGCCTAATGCTCCTTGCACAACTAATAGGGTTTCTAGGTTGTTGATCGCACAAAGATGTTATATAGGATACATTGCTTCTTGATCTTTTCTCTTTATCCAAGGCCTGTCCTGGCCCTCTCTCCATCCTGCGTATTGCAAGAACTCCTGTTGTGACCTCAGTGTGCCCGCTGTTTCTGCTATGTGGCTCCTGTACATGGTTACTAATACAGCGGCTTGCCACTGTGCTGTTCAGTGTGGCTTTCCAGCTGTTGCTTGCTTTTTCCTGCCCTCTGCTGTCTCTTTATAGGGCATGCACACACGGGTCGTCTGCAATTTAAAGGGCCAGTGCATGCAGTTAGTCAGTTCTCCTATCACAGCATGCAGGCTCAGACTGGTCTACAGTGGAAACCTCCGGAGGGCCTCTGAGCATGGCAGACCTCGAGTTTCTTTAAAACTGTATACACATCCTTGGGAGAGGCAAAGAGGCAGGGAGAAAGAGGCAAAAAGCAAGAAATGGAGAATAAGAGGCATGTACAGTAGTTGAAGTTAATTAACTCCACTGGTGGGCCCCATTGTCAATTCCACAGGTGGGCCCCCAGAATGAAATTCCACTGGTGGACCCTAGACACTCCAGTCTGACATTGACAGCATGTAGTTTTAAAGGACACACCCTTCACCTCCTTGGTCTTTGTTGTGTTCCTGGTGTTATACTGTATTTGTGGATTATTTTCTGGTATCTGACCTTTGGTGTGACCCTTGCATTTTTAACCTGTCAATAGCCTGCCCTGCCCTTTGGCTTCATCCCTGACTGTCAATGTTGATGGTCCCTCATCTTGTTTCCTCTTGTTTCTTGCTTTCTTCTTAATCTTGTTGTCATTTCTTTCCTTACCTCATCTGACAGAACACTACGATTCCATGCCGTTTATGCAAGCCGAGCCTACTGAAGTCAGTTAGTTGTTAGTGAAGAATGTAACGTCATCATCAGGGATAACCAGAGCCGCGGCAGTGCTGGGATGGTGGTCTCTTAAAGGCATTTTCTCACCACGCTGTTTCACTTAGACACAAACAGTTTTAGTCTCACTTTGTCTCCTCAGGTTGTGAGTGGTTCTATAGCAGTGATTAGCATATTTAGCTTCTTTGTAATTAACTGAGCCATTATACTGACAAGTGTAGGAGAGCTAATCTTCAATAAACTTAAAAAGTACCTATCACCTCCAAACAAACCCACAAAAAAATGATAGTAGATGAAATTATAAGACTTTTCTCAAATACATGTTATTAGCAATCCAGAGGATTTCCATCACTTTTACAGGGGAACAGGTTTTACTTTCATTTTGTATCTCAGAAGAATCTTATCATTATGTGGAAGATATCAACTGTGCAGGGGGAGGTGAGGGCATACCTGCTTGTACAGGGAGATCTAAGTCTCTCACTACATACAGTACAGCAGGCACAGCTCACAGAGGACATAGTGTGACAGACTTTACCTGTTGTTTTCAACCCCCTCCTCCACAGAATACACCCATCACAGTATATACACGCTGCGGTGTGCACATAAATGTAGATTTTCAGGCTCTCCTCTGCCCCAGTGTGTCTCCGGGCCCCAAAGCAAATTTTTTTCCCAACTTTTCAACTAGTCTAAAACAACTGTAAATGTGCCAACTTCAGAGCTGCCCTTAAATCCAGTATTTTTTTTAAAAAACAAATAATGGTAAATGTTTTGGGTTTTTTCCAAATAAAAAGCATATTTGAGAAGTGGTTTTTTATTTTAGTCTTCGTTATTTCATGAGTTTTCCCTTAAAGGTGATGGGTCCTCTTTAACTAGATGTGCTGTGAGAACTGAAAACAATTGCCTATCTGTATAGAGATAATTTATTTGCTCCAGAGTGAGGGAGTGAGCTCTGTCTGTCCATGGTGACATCAGTCCCTGCCCTCTCATCTAATCAGATAACAGAGCTATGGTCAGGTAACCACAGAAACCTGTGTGCACTGAGAGCACATAGAATATCTCTTTTCCTAGAAAAAAAAAAAACCTTTATTGCCAAGGTTTTAGAAAAAAGTTTCAATCCCCTGTCCCCCCCGGGAGAAACAATTTCTTGTGGTTAAAAAACATTTAGTAAGTGAGTTAATTTTCAACACTCTTTACCCCCTTGACTAGCAAACTTGTTTTTGTTTGTTTTTTTAAAAAGTGGACAACCTCTTTAACAACACTAATAATACATCTTTATAATTTTTCTGTTAAAGTCTGTAGAATTAAAAATTTTGGGGGTGAAAGTTAATTTTTATTTCAATATTTTTTTCCCAAAAGGGGGGGGGGGCCTTTTCCAAATTTCTCATCTAAAGAAAAATGGGGGCTTACTTGTTTGATAGTTCAAGAAAAAGTAATTTATTATTTTTTTTTTTTTTAAAGTAGTGTTTTCCAAATTGATTCCTGAACCACAGCACAGGTGAAAACTGCAAATCTGCACTGTGTTCACAGTTTTTTATAGCATTGTGAGAACAGCCGGGGGTTTTGGGGATATCCATGCAAAGAACACAAAAGACAGCAGGGGGGGCCACAGCGACTTTTTTATGTACCATCTTTTTTGCAGGGATTTTAAGGGGGAACTAATAAGCAGAGAAAGTATTATACTGGTTCTAGTGACTGCAGTAGTCTTCTTTTGGATAAAGTTTTGTAATTAGGAAAAAAAAAAAGATTTTGATTTTGGGAATAAGCCTAAACATACAGCTTTTTCAATGCTTTTTGGGTCTAAATTTTAGAAGGTTGCCCATTTTAAAAGGGTTGAGATTTTTTTTTCTACTGGGGTCTCTATAGGTTAGAAAAAAATGTAGCTCCTCTAAAGATAGGCAATATAGGAGTAGAGTTTTAATAAGTTTCCATAACATTGCGACTGCATTATTAATGAATTGAAAAAAATGAAGTTTTACAGAAAGATTTAGCAAAGATGGGAGAACTACCCATCCCAAATTCAAAACAGCTGATGTTTTTAAGTTTTGGGTCAGAAAAAGAAGGCTCGGGAAAAACCGTCTGAAAAATTAAAGGAAAGGACTTTGCCTTACTTCCCAATTTAAAGGGAAATGGGGGGAAAGAAAGGGGAAAATTCTGCAGCTGTGATATATGTCGACTTTGTAGGGTAGTCTTAATTAAAATATTCCTTATGAAGTAAGTGGAGTTAGCTGCACTAAAAATTTATATGGTGGCAGCGGTGGTGGCGGTTTTAAAAGGACGACTTTTTTTCCTGAGCCCACTAAATATTGACAGCTGCTTACTATTTAATAGCCCCCCTTTTTAAAATCCCGTGTCCACCCAATACTTTAGTACTGCCATTCATAAGCCAAGCATTCACATGTTCAAGTCTCCTAAAGGGACTTAATGTTAAAGTAAAAAAAAGTAAAGTAAAAGGGTTTAAAAAAAATATATATTTAGTGCAACATGTCAGATAAAAGGCGCTGCCATGCCAGTTTTAAGGCGCATTAAATGAGTGTATAGTCCCGCGGGTAAATTTGCCCTGTCAAAAATTGGCGTCAGTATACCTTGCATAGAAATAATTGGGGGGCCTCTTCTAGGCACATGCAAAATATAGGCAAAAACAAATCACTGCGCATTTTTGATGCGCCAATTTTTGGGAAATTCAGACGTGCCCAGGCCTGGCGTATAATGCGCCTTTTTGGGGGGTTTATTACATTTCTTTTATATAGAGAAAGGTGCCGCATTTTTTTTTGCTCACAATAACGTTAAATTCCCACCCATCCAAATGGCCCGGGGCGTTCGGAGCACTTCAAGCAGGGCCCTTATAGATTCATGTTTCATATTTTTGTAAGGCTAAAAAAAGCCCAAGCGTCCATCTAGTTCAGCCTGTTGTGCAAAAGGTGTTGATCCAGGGGAAAAGGAAAAAACCCCCCAATGAGGTAGAACCCAAATTGGGCCCCCTCATTTTGGGAAAAAATTTTTCCTTCCTGACCCCTTTTCTGGCAATCAGAAAAACCCCTGGATCAATGACCCCTCCCCTAAAATCCTGCCCACTATAATTTTTTATATTTTACGCTCCAAAATGAACCCAAAACCCTTTTTGAACTCGGTTATTGAATTCACCAGGACAAGTCTCTCTGGGAAGAAAAATTCCATGCTCAATGCTTTTAAACAGAAAAAAAAACCCCTTTTCTATTTTTAAATTTAGAAATTTTTTTTCCTCAAGACGTAAAGGATCCCCCCTTTTTTCTAGATTACACCCCTTGTATAAATAAATTTTTGGGAGAGATCTCTATATTGCCTTTTGATGTATTTAAACTATTTATTATGCCCCCCCAAAGCCTTTTTTTCTCTAAATTTAAAAAAAACCCTAATTTTGGGCCAATCTTTCTGTTTTACGGGTAGTCCACCCTTTTTCCTTTTTATTATTTTTGTTTGCCCCCCTTTTCCTGTTCAAGGCCTAAAAAGTTTTTTCCGTGCCTGGGGGCCCAAAAACTTTTTCCCCCAATTTCCTTTAAGGGTTTCTAACCAGTGATTTAAAAATAAGGGAGAATAATGTTCTCATCATGTCCCATCTATCCCCCTTTTTAAATTACCCCCATGCCCTATTTGTTTTGGGGGCTGCTCTGCCTGACACTGGCTGCTCAATTAAGTTTACTGCCCCACCAGGTTTCCCAAGTCCTTCTTTTTCCCCCCATTTTTACCCGGGTTTTTTTTCCTTTTTAACATGTATTCTTTAAATGGATTTCTTTTCCCCCATGTCAAAACCCTTGCTTTTAAATTCATTTTAAAAAACCTCATCTGCCTTTTCCCCCTGCCCGGGCCCTCCAACTTATCCATACCCTTTGAAATTAACATTTTAATCCCTATTTTTTTTGATTCCCTTTACGAGCTTAGTATCGTCTGCAAAGATCGATTTTTCTACTGGAAATTCCCTGTGTAAAAACTTTAAATGAAAATGTTAAAGAGGATGGGGCCCCAAATATGACCCTTGTGGTACCCCATTTGAAACCAGCGACCCAGCCCTGGGTATGTACCGTTAATTACTCCCCTTTTGTTTTCTTTCATGACCCCGTTACTTACCCACTTCACACTTTTTCCCCCAGCCCCAAGCATTCTCATTTATTTACCAACCTTTTTTTGTGGCACCGTATACAAATGTTTTAAAAAAATTTTAGATATATAAACATCGTGCCTACCCCGATCCAGTCTAGCACTGACTTCCCAAGAAGTGATGAGTTTTAGCCCTGACAGGGATTTTTTTCCTTCTTTAACCCAGCTGGAACGGCGTTAAACATTTATTTTCAGTAAATTTACTCCAGGATACATCTCTGAAAAAACCTTAAAACCTTTTTCCTACAACAGAGGTTAAGCTTACGGGCCTATATTTTCCCTGGATCATTTTTGCCCCCTTTTTGAATATTGGCACCCAATTTGCTTGGGGCCAATCCTTTGGGACATACCCCTTTAAATTGGGGACAGTCCATAAAATTAAAAATTTGGGGGCCCCTATCATGACATCATTTTAAACTCTCTTGGGGACACTGGGTGAAAAACCATCTTGGGCCTGGGGATTTGTCTATTTTTTAAATTTTCCCAAAACGGATGCACTTTTCCCCGGGTTAGACAAGAAACTTTTAAGTTGGGGTTTTTCCACATCCTCCGTTCAACAGGGAAGGGGCCTCCTCCTCGGTAAATACAGTGGAGAAAAAAAAAGTTTTTAAAACGTTTCTTTTTTTTCATCGCCCTCTACTGTCCCCTCCCCCAGTTTTTTTTCCAAAAAGGGCCAACCTTTTTGTTTTTAAACTTTTTACTATTTTTATAGTTTAAAATATTTTGGGGGTTGTTTTAAATTTTTTAAAAGCAAAATGTCCCTTTTCCCTCTCCAGCTTTGCTTCCCTTTTTCTTTTTTTTACACACTTTATTTTTTTCCCTAAAGCTTCTTTGTGGCCCTCTTCACTGCCCCCCTGTTTTTTGGGAAAGGGGAAAAGCTTTTCTTTTTGGTTTTTTTTTGCCTTTTGATCCCCGTTGATCCACATTGGGTTTTTTTCCCGTTTCTAAAAAATTTTTTACCCCTAAGGTAGGTTTCCTCTCACAGTGGTAGCCTAGGATGTTTTTTTTAAAAATCCCCCTTTTTTTATTAGTTCTGCCAAAATTTAAACACATTGTCCCCGTCAATACGGGGGGTTTTTGGGGCCCCCCTAAGGGAGAATAAAAATTTGCCTTCCCAAAAATTTAGTTTTTTGTGGCTCCTTGGGCAAAAAAATCTATTGAAGGGTAAACGGAAATTTTTTTATTTTATGGTTTACTATTCGGGAAAGGGGCCCCCCAACCCGAAACCCCTTTTTTACTCTGTCAGGTTTTATTAGTTAATATTAGGTTAGGGAAAGGGCCCCTTTTCCCCTAGTCGGTTCCTTTCACCATTTTGGGAAAAGGGAATTATCCCTTAGTTTTTGACAAAAAACTGTTTCCTTTAGAGAGCTTTCAAGCTTCAGATTCCCAATTGATGTCTGGATAGTTTTAAAATCGCCCATAATAATAACCTCATTCTGATTAGCCCCCCTTCTATTTGCCTGAGGGGTATATTTTTCCATGGTACATAAGACAGACCCTCCCCCCTTTTCCCTTTTTTTCCCATCCCTTTTTTAAAAAAGCGAACCCTGCAAAATTAACCGCCCCGCGTAGCTCTGTCCAGCCATGCTCGTTATCCCCCCCTATGTCATATTTTTTTCAGCTATTAATACTTCTATTCATTAATTTTGTTTGGGCGACTCCTGGGATTGGTTTAAACATGCAATTTTTTAGATTTTTTTAGTTTTATTCCTTTTTCCCCGATCTTTTTATTATTGTACACCCCCTTCCCCCCCACTCCACCCCCGTTTTTTTTTTCCTACTTCCCCGCTCTCTTTCTTCACTATTTGCCCTGCTATATGATAGTTACCCTCCCCCCCAGTCCCTAGTTTAAATATTCCCCAATTCCTGGCCCCTTTTTGGGCCCCCCAAAACAGCTGGGCCCCCCCTCCCCATTTAGGGCAAACCCCTCCCCGCATAGGTCTGTAGCCAATACAGAAGGTTTAGCCCATTTTTCCAAAAACCCAAATTCCCCCTTTCCTACACCAATTTTTTAGCCACTTATTTACTTCTCTAATCTCCCGCTGGCCCCTCTGGGTGGCCCGTGGGAAAAGGTAATATTTCTGAAAATAAAACCTTTGGGGGTCCCCTTTCCCCGAGCTTTTGGGCCCAAATCCCTTTAAATCGTTTTTTAAGGGGCACTCCAACCCCACCTCTAACTTTGTCATTGGGCCAATGTTTGGGCCATGACAGCCCGGGTTTTTCACCAGCCCCACCCAGCAATCTGTCAAACCCCATCCGCGATATGTCCCAAAACCCGGGGCCCCCGGTAAAAAAACACCCCTGTTCGATGATCCCCGGGCTTTGTGGCAATTGCCCCTGGCCCCTTTCTGGGGTTTTTGGGTTTAAAAAACTTGTTTCTTTTAAATTTAAATATTAAAAAAAACTTTTTTTAATTGTTTAAAGTACTATTTTTTTTAGATTTGGGTAATGTTGCCAAAAAAATTGTTAGCGTTTAAATGTGGCCCATGGGTTAATTTTTTTCCGGGTGTTAAGATTTGTATCCCCCGGTCTCCCCATAAAAAGGGAAAACAGTAATTTTTTGTAACCGATCAGGATTAAGGCTTAGGTTTTTTTTTTTCCCACATACTCGGTCGGGACAATACTGGATGTGATCCCACACCTTCCTTACAGTGGTTGTTGCTATTACAAAAGCTGTATGTATTTATGTTGGAATGGAATAAAGTTTTTTTTTTATATGTTGAATTAAAGTATCAAGTGTTTTTTAAACCCAAAACCCCAAACAAAAAGGGGGGGGGAGGGGGGGGGCTTGGGGGGTGCTCCAAAAGCCCAACCATGTGGGGTGCGGAATCAACATTATTGTGGAATCTGTTTTCCGTGGGGTTTTTCCCGGGTTTACCTGCATTTCCCAAAACTGATACTCCCGTATTAATTTAATATAAGGGGAAGCTGAAAACATCTTTATTTTCCTCAGCAGTTTTTTTGGCGCAAAATACACCAAACAAATTGCACAGCCCTAGTGGGACATATCACCCTTAGAGAATGTTCACACAGCGTATTTGTGGGGCGTACTTTGGCCCTTTTTAAATTTTGCCAGAAATAGCCTTGCAAATATTGGTAAAAAATTATAGCACTCAATGAGTGCTATTTCCCAGTGTTTACTGTGCACCCATAAAAAGAAGTGAAACTAACGGGGGGTGGGGGGGTGGGTTTGGGGCTGTTTTAAAGTACTTTTGATGCCGCAATACGCCAGGTTTAACATTTTTCCCCAAAAAAACCACCCTCTTTTTGCCATTTTATAAATACAAATGGTATTGTTGAGTCTGTAAAAGCCCAATCTGTTTAAATAAACCGAAATTCAAGAAAGTGTTTTTTTCAGGATTTCACATCCCTCATAAAATAGATTAAAAAGTTATCAAAACGATGTATGTATTCCAGAGTGGTACCAATAAAACTACACGTCAGCCTGCAATAACCAAGCCCTTACGCTGGTCCATAGATTGAAAAAAGAATTAGTCACAGAAAATGTTGCTGCATTGCAAATTTATAAAAAAAAGAGAAAAAGTTGTTTTTTTTTTTTTTAAAAAATAAAAAAAAAAAAACTCTACCCAAAATTTTGGGGGCCCTCGGAATTGTACCATCTTGCTGAATACAGATAAATCCAGCTTAGTTCAATACAAAAGGTCACAGTAAGTCTTTACCATCCTTGACAAAGCAATAAGTACTTGGTAAAGAGGGCGGACCTCCGAAACGTTGTGCAGTCTTTTACAACCCGGCGAGCGAACAAGTGGTATGTCTGCATGTAGCTACTGAATTGCTACTTTGGGCATTTAAATTGGAAAAAAATTTATATTTATGCCCCATAAAAGTATGCCAAAACCCCGCAAAAAAATCTAAAAAAGACCGCAAGGGATTTTTTCTAATGTTTTTGAAAGTGCTTACGCTACCCTGATTGATTTTTTTATAAGTTGAAAAAGCAATAAAAAAAAATTTTTTATAAACAAAAAAAGGAGGTTTAAAAACTTATTGTTTACCTTTTTATTTAATTAAAACTGATGTTAAAGTGGTTTGGGCCCCGAAAATGAGTTCCTTTCCTCTTATCTGCTCAGGGGAAAAAATAAAAAAAAGCATGTTAGTCACGGCGGAGAAAAGGGTTTGGGGGGGTGAGCAGAAAACGAGGAAGCAGGGAGCGTCTGCAAAATTTATCATATTAAATTCATTAAACCATGGTTCTCTTAAAAGAGACAAACCCCATATACTGCACTTTTCCCAGCCCCCTGCAAAACTTCCTCATGTTTTTCCCCGTCTTCAGATACAAAATTGGGAAACACGCAAGCGCGGGCCCCGATCAGCTCCGGGGCGTGTCTAATTTTAAACTGGCAAGGAAAATAAGGTGGACCCGAGCATTGCTGGGAGCTCTCACAGGGTTTACTTTTTGTAATCACATATACTTAGAAAAAATGGAAATTTAAAAACCCATTTTGGAGGATCCCACATCAACATTACATCGTGGCAAAACCCCTTTAATGGCCAGGGACCCGATTTAGGTCACGAATAAGAAGCGGCCGTTGGATATAAGTGTCATCTGTGAAGTTTGAATACAGATAACACTAATTTTTTTATCAAACAGTGAGCTCCATAACAACGAACCCCCTTGCAAACCTCAGGGTTTCCCAATACATTAAATGGAACGGTACATGGTACCATTAAAAAATACATCTTGTACCTCACTAAACAAGCCATTATAGAGAAGGACAAATAAAAAGTTATGGCTTTTGGAAGGTGGGAAGTAAAAAAATAAAAAAAAATCTGAAAATAGATGAATCATTAATTGGATAAACAATACAAATCTTAAACAAATAGCTGACACAGAGATTTTAAATTCCACATCCTCCGTATCCCAGGCTGCTATTAACCACTTCGGTCACTGAACTTCATGAACAGCTTTATAGTACACCACAAAGTCAGGTAACCCAATTCTGCTCTGTTTTGAAGGGCTGACTCACATTTTGTCTACCAATCTGGGTTTATGTTTTTCCTTAAAAAGATGAAATTAGATTTCTCAGTTGTAAGGCTAGGTTCACACAGCTTAAATGCAGGGCGTAATTACGCCCCACAATTACGTCGTGTGGCCGGGGGCGGGAGCGGGTGGCCGGCACCTCGCCGGCCCATAGACTTGCATTACCAGCGGCCGCGTACTCACCGCGAGTAAATTCACAATGTCAATTTATCTCCCGCCCGGACGGATTTTCCCGCCGAGCAGGAGAGGAGGCCGTAATCCATAGTTCTCCATGAGAACTGTGGATTACCGTAATGACATGGACTATTCCCAGCTGTAATTTGCACCATTCCGGCGCGTAATTACGGACTGAAATACGTCCAATTTTAAGCCATGTGAACATAGCCTAAAGAAAAGAAAACAGAATTGTGAAGTGGTCGCACGTAATGTAACATTTTGGGAAGAATTACAATTGTCACCAAACCATGCTGTTATGGCTTATTCCTAAACTTTTTTATTTTTATGTTTTGTACTGTAAAGTGAGAGTGGATATGTTGTAGTATTGTCCACTAAAAATTTTAAGGAATCTGTGGTGTAGATGTTGTATATTATGTTACTGAAAGTGTTATGTTCACAAATCTAAGTCAGCATTTAGTACCTGGGATTTCAATATGTTTATTTTGACATTCGATAAGTAGTTAAACTAAAGCTGAAATCTGATGTTACATCTTTTCAGGATTACTACATCTATTGTGTCCTTTTGTTGGAGTGATTGAAAGAGAATTTTTGCTTTACGTATAAACTGTAGAGAGGACAGGGAGCAACCATGGTGGATTCTATTATCTATGGTAAAACATATGGATTATGCATCATTACAATATCCTAAACAAATTAGAACCATACATTGCTACAAGTGCCATCAGATGAACTACCAAAGTGCTCTAATGGCATCAACATATTTAGTGAGTTTTTTCTGCCAAACCGCCTTCTTGGCATTAATGCCCATAAAAACCAACAGTAGCTAACTAGGCTTGGCAGATTGAACTGTATGCAGCAGGCAGAAGGTATTTTTCTCTCCTACCCTTTCAGGTACAAAGCCTACTCGTCCAAGATTTAAGGAATAAGAAAAGGTTTGAGTCTGTAGTTTAGGCCAATGTTGGTAATGACATTTAAGACATTTCTTTTGGCAAGGAGTTTCCTACTAAAAGGAACCTGTCAACTACTTTATGTTGCGTGAACTATGACTAGCATGAAATAGCTGCCGGTTACCCAGTCATCCATGTGGGTTTTACCCTGAAAGACTGCAGCGTTCTGGTGGAAAATATGGAGTAAAGTTGGGCCGAGTACAGGAAAAAGCCACCGCAGCTGGGAGAGATGAGTCCATTGTGTAGCTTCTCCCCAACCCCTCAGATAAACTAACAGCTCTCTCCCAAGTTTGCCTGTAGGAAGAGAGCTGTCAGCTAAGCAGAAGGTGCAGGAAGAACCGACAAATCGGACTCATCTCTCTCATCCGCGGCACTTCTTCCTATAACCAGCCCATGTTCACCAGGTGTTTAATTTCAGGGTAAAACCTACATCGGTGGGAGCGGGTAACCTGTAGCTATTTCATGCTTTTTGGGCAGAATAAAGTAGCTGACGTTCACATTCAAGTCGTATTCTTCACCGTGGGCCAGGGACGTTGCTAGGGTCCCCATACATCCCGGGCACGGCCCTTAGGCTAAGTTCACTACAAACAGCGGCTTATTGCGGTGAGTATGGTACACACCGCAATACGCTGTGTGTTTTTGGAATCTACGCGCTGCCTCCCCTGTGCATACAATACGACATGTAATCCAAAGCTCTATAGAGAGCATGCATTACCGTAATTGCGGACGCATTTTCTGGAGTATGAACGCAAATACGTGAGAAATCGCCACGCAATTTACGCATGTTTAACATATAATTCATAACAAACACACACACGCACACTCAACACACACTCAGACCCACACACCCTCAGACATACACACACACTCTCTCTTACACACTCAGTCACACACACTCAGTCACACAGACTCAGACACACACACAGACACACACACACACACACTCTCTCTCACACACTCAGTCACACACACACACACACACACACACACACAGGAAGCTCAGTACAGTTTATATTCATGAAGATATTGCTGTTTTCTCTCTCTATTACACATCCGTAGTCTGGTCTCTGCAGGAGGCTCCTCACTCACTAAGACCCTCCGGGAATGTGTGAACCTGTGGGAGCTGCTGAAGCCATGAGGACAGGGCGAGACAACTGCAGCTGAAGGAGCTGGTCCGGAGATCACAGCAGGGCGGAGCCTCTCACTGCCGGACACTGTGGCTGGACTCCGGATCTTCCTGCCTCTGCAGTGTGAGCAGCCGGCGCCCCCTCCTCCCTCCTCAGCCCCTCATCACCCGCAGTCCGCCTCCTCCCTCCCTGCACGCTGCAACCAGCTTGAGCTGTGAGTGCGTCCGAGAGCACGATACACACAGCTCCATAGAACGTCGCTGCTGCTGCCCACAGGCCGGCGGTCTGAGACTCGGGGCAAACGGCAGCTTTGTCGGGCTTGTGCCCCGAATAAACCTGCCTAGCGACGCCCCTGCCGTGGGCAGTCTGGGAAGAATCATAGCTTTAAAAAAGGTTGTACTGTAGTGCACTGCTGGAAGTCTGTGGCTTTTCAATAGGGAGTATCTTTCAGAGCATCATCTAATTCTTTTTTTTTTTTTGTAAACATAATTTTTATTAAATTTTAAAATAACAAAAACATATAATAACTGTCCAATAGATGAGATACCACTTGATCACAAAGAAATAATATAAGCATCATAGTACAAATAAAAATAGTACTAAGCAATGAAAGAGTACAAAATAGACTAAATGACATACTTTGGCATCATAATAATAAGGATGGATGAAGCAAAAGAACAGCTCCATCCTTCACTAAAGAAAAAAACCCAAAATAAATAAAAATAATAAAAAAGTAAGGACCCCCCCCCAAAAAAAAAAAAAAAAAAAAACCAGAACAGTGGTACCCAATGGCAGTTATGTATAAAGAGACATAATCTCATACACATATGTAATCAAGTAAGGTCTGGGATAAAAGGTGAAAACAAATCCTGTGCTGATACAATATGCTGCGAGAATCCTCACACGGCCCTCGTCCCACAACACCCTGAAGGGAGAGAAATAGATAGGAGGACAAAATCCCCCCAACTCTGATGCACAGTTACCAAAAGTAGCAAGGGCATGTTGCAGGCTAGGCAGAGGTAAAGCTCCCCAGGTTATGGGTACAGCATCCAAAGCCCCCAGAGCGCCTTAGTCGAGAGAGAGATACCATGAGTGTAAACAAAAGGCCTGCATGATCTCTTGATCTCCTGGGGTGTAAAAGTTAACTATAAACTCCTGCCATTTTCTTGAAAAATTTAGAGCATTGGTTTCCTTAGTCCTGATGATGTTGATTCTGTCCATTTCGAGAATGATGTTTTTAACCGCCTGGATCACTTCCTGCAATGTAGGGACAGTTTGGTTCCAACCATTTGGCCCAGGAGGCTCTTTTTAGCCGCTTAATAAACTATATATGGCAGAACTGAGAGGTTTCGTAAAATTTTTGGTAAAATATGGAACGAGGAGGAGCTGTGTTGCTCATAAAGTTAAATGACACCGAAACATAAAATTCAGATTTAGTAGACTATCTCCCAGAACTTCATGGATTCCACACAGGTTCATATACTATGGAAAAAAAAATAACAAAATCGTGCGGGGGGTGTCACACTTGGGGCAGGACGTCAAAACGCTTCTGACAAGCTGATGGGGGGGAATATTAAAGCCATAAAGTGCAGAAATGGCAAATTTCTAAAGAACGCGTCCCACCACTTCTCATTAACTACATATTTATGAAATCCTCAGCCATACCTCCCTGGAGAATAGTAGTAAGATCCTCCTGGTTAGGGTAGAGCTTCTCCCCACTTAGCAAAAATCCTGCAAGGCCCCTCGTCTTCTGAACCCCAAATAAGACTAGCATCTAGCGCTGATAAGAGTGGTCTGTTGAAGAGTAGGGCCAATGACATGATCAAAAGCATTCAATTGAAAAATGAACGGCTTTCATGATCTTACTTCTATAAACTCACTATTTAGGAGTAAGCCAAAAAATCGATGTGGCAAGTTTATGTTTGAGATAAGTCAGAGAAGAGTAAATCTGTTGGTGGGAAGGGGCGAATAGCTGGGAAATAGTTAAAATCACTTACACTCCAGACTTTATTAAGGGGGTATCATAGCGCCAGTTTGAATTCTGGGTGTCCCATAGATAGAAGTTATCTACTGGTCTGGTATGGCAGAGAAACACAGGGTTCTTCTACAGGCCTTCCAGGCTTCGATCGTGTCCCTTACAATGAGGCAATGTTTCGCCACCTTAGGAATAGCAGAATATTTGGTATGAAGAAGGCCTGGAAGCGTCCATGGGATGAACCAGGCCAGCCACAGAAGAGAGATTGGGAGATATCTGGAAGACCTGTTTAAAACCCAATCCCGATCCGTGACGCCGAGCTGGCTAGATTATACAACACCTGAAGATCCGGCAAATTCCAGCCCCCCCTTATCCTTGGGAGGATCATTTCCTAGGGCTATCCGGGGGCATTTTTTATTTCAAAGGGATAGAAGTGAAAGAGTATATAAGTTGCGACATCTTTATGTTTAAGACAATAAGGAGATTGTTTGTAACACATACAGAAATTTTGGAAAGTCATCATCTGAGAAAAGAGCCTTATCAGTAAGGGAGAGGAGATGCATCCATCGTTCTCGTTCCTTACCAATTTTGAGGAACAGAGGGGGGGTAATTGAGGTGAAAATGGACTCAGGGGAATACCCGATATTATTCCCCAATACTTGAAAGGCGGCATCCCCCAGGATCATAGTAAATTGCAAAGCAGATGTGAAGAAGGTGAATGAGCAGGGATAGATCCACATTCTGACTTAGAAACAATATCCTTGAAGCCCGAGAAAAAGGCCAAACTCATGTACAGATCTAGAGCTACGGCAACCTCCACCCCAGTGGGTCAGATTGATAAATCAGAAGATCATCAGCAAATAAGGAGACCTTAATATGGAATGAACCGCTCCCATAGTATCTGGATTATGGCTAGGGGCTCTGGAGTAGCGCTCTATGGCCCAAATTAAAACATAGTGGGGATAATGGGCATCCCTGTCGAGGTGCCACTGCCCAATTAATGGCCCTGAAAGAACACCCGTGTAAAATCTGGGCGCGGATTGGTGTATAGTGAAGAGATATAAGAACGGAAGGCCCCAGGAATCTGAATCCGTCCTCACTGCCCCCAGCCATTCTCCAGCTGACCCCTGTCGAACGCTTTTTCTGCATCAATGGACAGGACAGCTTGAAGAGGATGAAGCCCCGTATTTACATTTGATCTCATCCAAAACAGTAATGACTTTACGAAGATAGAGACGCTTTGCTCAGGCTCCTTAACGAATACCCGTCGTTGATGGGCTAATGAACAGGAAGAAGAGTGGCCACCTTAGAAACTAATTATTTACGTCAACATTTAGTAATAAATTGGACGGTACGAGGAGGAGAGACACGTCCTTTCCTGGCTTGTAAAACTTTATAAACGCCGTGTTCATGATGTTGCGGGATGGGAGTGTAGTCAGTCAGGAAATAAGATTAGAGACCGTGTCAAAGGGTGTGGACTTTAGGATTAAGAATCTTGGTAAAATTCTCCTGAGAAGCCAATCGGGACCCCCGGGCTTTATTATTACCTCAAGTTTCTTAATAACCCTAGAGATTTCTCTATTTGACCGGGTTGGTTAAGGTAATCCCTATCTGCCTCAGAAATGGATGGAGAGACAGACGCCAAGCGAGTCTGAGGGTCCCAATCATCGGAAGTTTCGGTGAATATAAATGATCATATAAACTCGTGTAGGACATTATTAATAGCAGTAGCAGAATATTCATATTCCCGCATGAATCCTTCAATGCATAATATTGGACACAGAGTTAATTTCCCTTAGCAAAAATTGGAAGCTAAAAGCCGCCCCGCTTTTGTTCCCAAACCTGAATAATTTAAATGACATCGAGAATCGCCGGACACCTCTCTATACTCCAGCCAGCGCTCCATACTCTTTTTTAGTGTTTAGACCAATTGGAGTTTGCGCTGCAGGAGT
Organism: Phyllomedusa bahiana; assembly: GCA_025379985.1. Taxonomy (NCBI): domain Eukaryota; kingdom Metazoa; phylum Chordata; class Amphibia; order Anura; family Hylidae; genus Phyllomedusa; species Phyllomedusa bahiana. The sequence continues at coordinate 72,532 of JAODAL010010680.1, read as the reverse complement.
TGGGTTTGGAGAAAAAATCAGTGTAAAGATTGCCTCAGCTTCTCCACTCACAATCTAATTTGATCCGCAACCACCCTTCAGACGGGTAAGTATAGGCAATCAAGGGCCTCTAATGACCGCTTGAGTAAACTGGCTTCCGTCCCATCCTCCGGGTTGTCTTGTAAAAATTGCACCACCACCCCTCAGAGGATATTAGCAAAGTCCTCGTCCCCCAAACAGGTAAGACGGAATCTCCAGAGGTAATCTGTACCCTTGGGAGCAGCATCTGAACAGTTTGGAGGACAATAGGGCCATGATCTGAAATGACAAATACTATAATATCACAGAGATTTCCAACCCTTTGCATGCTTGGGAGAGAGTAGAATATATCAATACGGGACCATGAAATTGTGAGGATGGAAAAGAAGGAATAGTCCCTTCCATCAGGATGAAGAGAACCTCCAGTATCAACCAAATGAGAGTCTGAGATGAAATTAGCCAAATGTGGGTGGGTCCATGGATGAGCGGAATCGGGAGAGCTATCCTGGACAGAATTTTTATCTTTCTGGGAATCAACCACCGGTTAAAATCCCTCTCACAATTTTAAGAGTACAGAGTCAATAATAACTGTCTTCAGGGTTTTTAATAGAAAAGAGACCCTTGGTTGGCATTAGGACCTTATTTTTCGTAGATATTAATAGATGGAAATAACTTCCCCTGAGACTTTCAAGATACTGAATCCAGCTGCCACTCACTACATGGGTGGAGCTAACAAGAGAATAAACAGGTTATTATGGATGCGGATAATTACACCATTTTTCTATTAATGGATGGAGAGCCCAGAAACCGAGCCCACCCAAAGGCGCTTACCTGTTGAAATCTCCCCTCCTCCAAATGAGTACCTTGAAGGAGGCAATGTCTGGTTTTTAAAATTTTTTGAGGTGACGTAGAATCAAATCTCTTAGAAGGAGACCGCAGTCCCTAACATTCCATGATGTTACTTGCATAAAGATAAGTGACAAAGAATTAATAGCTCAGCAATGTGAATGAAGAAAATGGACTCACCCCCAGGGAGAGAAGGACCGTGACACAACCCACAGCATGCAACCAGACCTACTAACACAGTCCAGAAAAAAAAAAAGAAGGTGCCACAACAGAACAGAAAAAAAACAAAGCACCAATTGGGCGAAATCCAAAAACCCAACATACCGCCAAGCCAAAGTGCTATGGACTTCCTTTCTTCAACATGTAAGAGAAAGTCAAGGCGAAAGGCATTTCAAGAGGGCAGGGCTATAGAGGTAGTCAAATATAATCATTAAACTGCAATATATAATTAGACAAAATAACAGATTTCAACCCATGAGTAAACAGTACTCCATCCCAAAGAGAAAAAAAAACCTGAAGCAAAAGGACAAGTTAACAAAGGGAGCTGCCCAATGAATAAGATACAGGTTGCAGAGAATGTTCAGGTTCCTGAGGTTCCCGCACGCCAAGCTAAATGCGGAGCATTTTCCTTAGGTGAAAAAACTCCCAGAGGATGTGATTTAGGGGCGGTGAGTCTCTGACCAGTCTCTGGAGCTTGCCTCATCTTTTAGGCGAAGAAATTCCGGGAAGGAGGCCTCCACTATCTCTGCTGTAGAATTTTAAGAAGGTGTCTCAATCCACTTGAAGCTTCTCTGGATGTGAAGGCTGACAGGGGATCCATCGGTGATATATTCCAAGTAGCCGGATAGGTGAGGGGCGAACTTAATGTGATGGCGTAGAGGGCCGAGCACAAAAGATGAGAAGCTTACGTCGCTTGGCCACCTCCACAGAGAAATGCTCCAAATATAAGAATATTATGTCCCTTTTATTTCCAGTGGCTGCGTTGAGGTTTTGAAGGCTCGAAGATGCCTGACTTTGTCATTTAAAGTCAAGTATTTGACAATCACTGGACGTGGGCGTTCTCTCAGAGATGGTTCAGTTTGTGGGTCCTGCATGGCTGAGAGGAGTCAACGGGCAACGCAGTTCGGCCGATCTATGGACTTTTTCCACTCTAGCAAATGGTTGGGGCAGCCTTAAGATTCTGCGGCAGTAAGGCACTCACATAAGGAACTCGTAGAACTATGCTGCCACCGACTCTGGGATCCCGTATCAGGTCGCAGAATTGTTGCGTCGAGACCAGTTCTCCAAGTCGTCCACTTTATCTGAGAAGCCGCTGTTTCAGAGCCGCCAGAGTCGGGCCAGAGCGCGGTTGTGAAGTCCATTTGTTCTCCGCTCATGGAGGCGCAGTCTCGTAGGGTCCTCAGTGCGCTGAGCCTGCTTTTTGCGATATCGTTCTGGATTTTTGAATCAAACAGGCCGTGACTGTAGCGAGATCGTCGCTGCCCCAAGGTCTCCTGGAAATCTGGAGCAATCTTCTTTGCCACACACAATGGCCACTTTGTTATAGTCCACCTGGGAGTCATCAATTGAGCCCTCATCCGCAAAGCCCACAGTGTTATCAAGGCAGGTTCATTAATGGCGGAGGGTTGGAAGGAAGAGTGGCGGTGGCTCTGTGATTTATGTACAGTCCCTCACCATTACTTGTCCTCGCTGTACTAGACAGTATTGGTGATAATGAGCTCAGAATTTTCAGCCACCCTTTTAGCGTCTTATTTGCCATTGGTTTTGCCCATTGGTTTTTGGACGAAGCGGTCCATACCGAGGAATGAGAATAGAAGAGAGGATTCAAAACTATTAAACTGGCAGTTGTGGTAAGTGCACTTTCTCGCCACCAATAGATGTCCGCCACCGCTTAAACAGATGGATCTGACTATGTTATGTGAGAGATGAAGGCACGGAACAAGAGACAGAGCGGAGTCACCCTACGGCGGGCAGTATGGGAGAATCAGTGAGTTGGTGAAGTTCATGCAGAGCCCAGCAGGTGTGAGCCCAGGTAGGCACATGATAAGTATATAAAAGGCTCCTCTCCTTATAGTGTAATGGAGGACACAGGGGCTGACAGCAGGCAGTGCAGGTGTGATAGACAGTCCGTGGACCCCCCGCAGTAGCAGAGGGTCGTAAGAGGAGCCGCCGCCCGCCTGCATTACTTCCCAGCTCACAGCGGGGGGGGGGGGGGTCGCTTTACACTGGAGCGATGCCGCCTTATGTATCTAATGGGCTGTCACTCCACTTGTAAGGAGAGGAGAGGATAGCAGTTCACAGGAGCTGCCGACAGAAGGAGAGTGCTGACTCCGCTCCCAGGCGCAGCAGGTCTGCGCTCTTCACTAAACCTTGCGGTGTCGGGGGGAAGGTCGTCTTCCCCACAGCAGGTCACCGGGCTGCAAAGCTCTTCTCCCCGGCAAGTAGATTCGAAACAAGAGCCTGCAACTAACTGTGACCACTCTCTGAATGTCCTCTGCAACAGTGCAACTTGCGATGTGCCGATATAGAAGCAGGTATCTAGCTGGAAGGGTCCCGATGTAGCGGAGCTCCCGCACTGCGTGTCCCTACATGGTGGAGCCGGAACCGGAAGTCCGAGCATCATCTAATTCTTTGCACGTGAAAGTGTTTTCAAGAGTTTAAACTTGTTTATCATCTAATCTAGGGAGTTCACATAAATGCAGCCATTTGTTTATATATGCAGCCTTGAGAAACTGTTGTTGAGGGGCTATGTATTGCTATGAAGATTATATAATTGTTTATAAGGGTTTGTTCACACAGCATTTTTGGATCTGATTTTGGATCCGTGTGGGATCTGAAAATCGGATCCAAAAACGCATTGGCGATCTGACCCTAAACGGATACAACACATATCCAATATGCAGCTGCGTGTTTAGATGTGTGTTGGATGCAGCAAGATCACACCCTGTATTTTATTATAGGGCTACTACCGCGTCTTTCGGACCAAGAACTGACGTGTCAATTCTTGGAACGGATCCGAAGGATGAAATGAGACACGTGTCACTCGTGTGAACACCGATGTGTGTTTCATATTAAAAGCAATTTAAATCCCATTGATATTTGTTAGATACGTGTTTGTATCCGTTTGGGGTTCAACAGCCCCAACACGCCATATGAACATACCCTAATAGTAACTGGGTTAAATAGGCATCTGCAGTGTGTTGTGTACTTACAAGAAACTATTTTGATGAAATATATATAAGCCAGAGATTCCTTTTTAAAACTAGATAGAGCTGTGGACTGAGTTTAGAAATCAACGTCTGGATTAAGAGTGACTTCAATATCTTCTTCCAAAACTATCAGCAAAATCTAGACAATGAGTTAAGATTTTTTGCCTTCATGTAACTTGGTTGGTTTTTGAGGCATGCACTGCATGTTAGCTGATATAGAGTCTAGGGAATAATGTACCTTTATCAGACTCATTAAAAAACACATCAGCACTCTGCAAACATCAAGACAAATTCAAACACTGAATATATCATTTATTTTACATTGCACTTTAATCCCTTAACTCCCAGGCCTGAAAAGTAGTTAATGACCAGAACGTTTTTTTTAGTTTTTGCCGCCTTGCATTTCAACAGTTGTAACTTTTTTTTATTTTTTCAATGACACAGTTGGATGAGGTCTCTTTTTATTCGAGACAAGTTTTACTGTATGGGGGAATAGTTTAAAGTTTACTTATAAATAATTTCAGATTTAAAAAAAAAAAAAATTAAATTTTTTTTTTTTTTTTACATTTTTTTACACCGTTCATATTTCACACATAATAACTTATTATTAGGTTATTACAGTCATGTGGATACCTAATATGTGTAGGTTTTTTTGTGTGTGTAATTTATGCACAATTATTTTTTATTAAATATTTATTTTCATTTTATTATTTATTTTTTATTCATTTTTTTTACACTTTTTTTTTTTTTTTAATTTTTTTTACATCCCATGAAGGGACAACTGTTTTGCATTTTTCTTTTTTTTACACTTAGTAATGTATTAGCATATTCATATATGCTAATACATTATAATCTGTGTCAGTCTGACACAGGCAGTGTTCAGGACAGCACACAGGCTGGCCTGATCACTGGCTTGTTACACAGACAGCTCTTTGGTCACTCTAGGTCCCGGGCTCTGTCGGGTCACCGGGTGTTCCAATCACCCGACAGAGCAGGGGAACCCTTTGATTGCGGTGCGATAACGCACCGCCACAATCAAAGGGTTAAAGCATTGGGTTGCGGAGGTTTCCTCCGCACTCTGGTGCTCGCAGGACATGCTCTGGGATCGGGGCTGTGTAGTACAGTTCCGATCCCAGCGCAGTTGCGGCGCTGGGTGCTGCAAACCCCGAAATCTACAGCGACGCCAAAAGACGTCGCTGTAGATGAATGACCCGCACCAGCTGACGCCAAAAGTCAGTGGCCGGTCGTTAAGGGGTTAAGTAATAGATATGAAAATTTCAGGTTCTTAGCGCATATTTTGATCAAACTGTGTGAGCCCACCTATCCAACACATTGTGACCTTATTTTAGATGGGAACCAACTTGCTTCTCTTCTTCCTCAACTTTTCATGCTGGTTTAGAAACCTATGGTCTGAATGTTGCATACATACAGCTCACTTTAGCAGACTATGTTATTAGAACAAAGCTCTGAGTTAATTTGAAGGTGGGGCGTTGGTGTCTGGATAACAATCAGGTCTTTAACTCTCTGGACCTCATATTATCGTGGCAGCCATACTCTGGAGTTTTTCTGAATATAGATATAAATTACATTTCAAGAGGTGTACATTCAGCTCTAAAATGGGTAGATTGCTGAAATAAGCACTGGAATGCGGTGGTGGTACTTTACTGACTCTCTTGGGACCCACAACAGGAAGGTTTCAGAACTTCTTTTGCTGTAGTGGGTGCCAAGAGGACGATTCCAGGCCTAGACAGCCCACTGAGTTATAGCTAAGGAAAGAGTCTCTTAAATCCACAATTAAATAGTCGGTCATGGAGTCACAGATGGTCATGTATGGCCCTGGAAAATCACATCCCTAACTTCTCTAGCTGCCTAGGCCGCAAAGACCACAGGTGGCTGTTCTGCACCCCTTGCTAGGAGCCAATAACACAGAGATTGCTGTATGGTGGTGTTTCAGGTCTGCAGACCTACCTAGAGGACAACTGATGGTAAAGCAGGCAGTTGGTTGAGATATTAATTCCATATTCTGGTCAGTATTTGACATTACTATTTCAAAGCCAAAATAAGATGTGGTATATACACAGACAAAAAAACAACATGGAAAGATTTATAGGTCTGCAAGGTTTTGGACCCACTCCTGGTTTAAAGGGGTTTTGCCACAAATTGAGTTCCTTTCTTCTTATCTGCCCAAGAGAAAAGATAAACAAATCAATGATGCAGTGTTGAGAGGGAGGTGGTGAGCAGAGAGCGAGGAAGAAGGGAGCGTCTGCAATGTTTACTCAAATAATAACATTACAACCAGTGGATTGTCTATAACGCAGATAGACTCATACACTGTACTTTCTCCCCAGCCCCTAGAAAGCTCAATCATGTTCCCTGTCATCAGATAAGAAGTGCAAACATGCAAGGCCAGATCAGCTCCTTTCAAGTGTCCTGGTCGGTCTAATGTAAAGTTTCAGGAAACTAAGGGGGCTGAGCAATGCTGTAGCTCTCACAGGCTTCACTTTTTGTAATCACATATATTTAGAAAAGTGATTAAATACCCATTTTGGAGGATCCCACGTCAACATTACATCGTGGCAAAACCAATACTGATGGAAATACTGACCAGAATATTGCTGTGTCAAGGCAATAAGGTCTTATAATGATTGGTACCATTATAGAAATATTGCATCCCATTTAGTCAAGGATTGTATTTTCAGCATTTCCTATAATTGTGGCCACCACTAGAGTCCTGGTCAAGTAGTGTATATGCATTTTCTAAGCCCGGCGACATCTCTACACCAGTATGGCAGTAAATAAAATGTCCGGCAAGCAATCACGGGAATCTGAAAGCTATCCTGTTCACTTCAAAAGAAGTGAAGTCCACCTACAGACCCAATTTTTGGGAGAAAAAACTCCTTAGTGGGGTAAGAGTAATATTTGAAAAAGTCTTGCTCTTGTATGAAATAAGATGACAGAAGTGGTTCTGGTGCCTTTTCTAATTTATATATAGATATATATTGAAACGGCTGGGTAGTGGATCCTCTGGACCACCGCAAGCGATGATAGTTAAGCCACGCCAGGGAACGGAAACTAAGTAGCCCCCCGTTTTTCACCAGAGCCCGCCGCAAAGCGGGATGGACTTGCTGCGGCGTGAGGCTACTAGGTCGTCCCCCCTGACGTGACTTGCTTGCGATGGCGGTCGAGGTGCAGCGAGGTACAGAATCGTAGTCCAAGAATTGTAATCGTGGGCAGGCGGTAAGGTCAGGGCAGGCGGCAATGGTTCGTGGTCGTGGACTGGCAGGAAGGTCAGGGTAGGCGGCAGAGGTTCGGAGTCAGGAAACGTAGCAAGAGGTCTGGTACACGGTAAGACGAGAAATACTTTAGGAACCCCTTTCTCTAAGACTCGGGCAACAAAAGATCCAGCAAGGAATGATTGCGGGAGCGGATCCTTAAATTGGGGAAAGGGCTCCCGGCAATTATCCAATTTTGGGGCGCTGGCCCTTTAAATTTACGAGAACGCCGGCAGAGGACGCGGATGGGACAGGAACGGGGCCAGGTGAGTCCCCGGCAGGAGCGGACCCCCGGCCCGGCCCGCGGCCAGCAGCGGCACCCGAGCCCGGCGGGCGCTCGGGGGGGCGGCCACGGGTGCACCCGCGGCCCGCGGGCCGAGGAGCGGGGGCAACCGCTACAGTACCCCCCCACTTAGGTCTCCCTCTCCTTTTTGGGGCTGTTTTGGAACTTAGGGAGCAGATCTTGATTCAGGACGTTGGACTCCGGTTCCCCAGGCCCTCTTCGGGGCCGAAGCTTCTCCAGTCTACAAGAAAGAAACGCTTACCCCTGATGGTCTTCATGTCTAAGACGTCCTTTACTTCAAAAACATCAGGGGATTCTTGGACCGGAGACGGGGAAGCGCCCCTCTGGGAGAACCGGTTCAAGACCAGAGGGTTTAGGAGGGAGACATGAAAGGCATTAGGAATCCGGAGAGATGGAGGAAGGCAGAGCTTGTAGGACACCGGATTCAGTTGCCGAAGTACTCTGAACGGCCCCAGAAACCGCGGACCCAATTTATAGCTGGGGACCTTGAGGCGTATGTATTTGGACGGAGCCCCCCTTTATCCCCTGGGGGGACGTTAGGGAAGGTCTTCTCCTCTTGTCAGCTTGGGACTTTCATGGGGCGGAAGCCTGGAGTAAGCTTGTCGGGTCTCTCGCCAATGACCCCGAAATCCCGAACCTGGGTGTCCACGGCAGGAACCTCGGAGGCTGGGGCCAAGGGGAGGGGAGGGCGTGTGTGACGACCGTAGACCACGAGGAATGGAGAACGGCCAGTCGAATCTGAGTCCCGATGGTTTATGAGAACTCGGCCCATGGAAGCAGTTCGGACCAGTCATCCTGGCGTCCGGACACAAAGTGCCGTAGATACTCCCCCAAGATCTGGTTTACTCTCTCCACCTGCCCATTGATCTGGGGATGATATGCAGATGAGAAATCTAGCTTGATTTGCAAGCGGGAACATAGGGCTCGCCAAAATTTAGAGACAAATTGGATGCCACGATCGGAGACAATGTGGGATGGTAAACCATGCAGGCGAAAAATATAATGGAAAAAATGGCCTGCCAATTGGGGAGCAGAAGGGAGACTAGGAAGTGGCACAAAGTGGGACATCTTTGAAAATCGGTCAGTGACCACCCAGATGACCGAGTTCCCCGAGGAAGGTCCGTGATGAAGTCCATGCCTATGTGTGTCCATGGAGCCTCCGGAACAGGCAGAGGGACTAGGAGGCCTGTGGGCCTATGTCGTGGGAACCTTGTTTCGGGCACATGTGGTACAGGAAAGAACAAAGTCCTTGACATCTTGGAGCAGAGTGGCCACCAGTAGTGTCGCGAGTTGAGGGCATAGGATTTTCGTATCCGGGGTTGGCCCGGCCAGAAGAGAAACTATGCCCCCAACCCAGAATTCTCCTCCTGAGTGCGGGACGCACATAGGTTTCCCCGGGGGACACTAGGGAGATCCACAGGGGCCACATGGACCAGCCGTTCAGGAGCATGATGTGCTGCGACACAGGTTCCCTCCCGGGTAATGTCAGAAGCATGGGAGAGGGCACCCGGGCCTTGACTTTTTTTCTCCGGCGGTCGGAAGTGGATCTTAAAATCGAAAGCGAGAGAAAAAGAGAGACCACCGGGCCTGATGAGGATTTAGGCACTGAGCCGTCTGGAGGTATTGGAGATTCTTATGGTCTGTGAAGACGTCAAACGGATGTCGAGCTCCCTCCAACAGATGACGCCACTCTTCCAGGGCCAATTTTATGGCCAACAGCTCCCAATCTCCAATGGCATAATTACGTTCTGGTGAAGAGAAGGTCTTCGAAAAAAAGCCGCATGTGACGGTCTTGCCCTTAGGGCCCTTCTGGGTCAGGACCGCCCCTGCTCCCACGGAAGAGGCATCTACCTCAAAGCTGAAGGGTTTTTCTGGATCCGGACGAACCAAAATTTGGTGCAGAGGAGAATGCTGTCTTCAGTTCGGGAGAATGCTTCCTCGGCAGGCCGGAGGCCAACATATCGGATTAGCGTTCTTTCTGGTGAGAGCCACGATGGGAGCCACGAGCGTGAAAGTGGGGAATAAAAATGCCGGTAGTAGTTGGCGAAACCTTGGGAAGGGTTTTAATTTGCCGGAGGGCCGACAGTCGTGGCCACTGCTGGACGCAGAGCGTTTAGCTGGGTCCATTTGTTAGACCTTGATCAGAAAACTATGTACCCCAGGAAAGGAAGGCTGGCCTGGGTGAAGCGGCACTTCTCCAACTTGGCATACAGTTTTTATTGCCCCGCAGGCGTCGCAGGACTGGCGTACTTGTATCCCATGGATCTGTATGTCAGGAGAAAAAAACTAAATATCGTCCAGGTATACATGACGCAGGTGTACAGCAAGTCCGAAATACCCTCATTGACGAATCCTGAAATACGGCTGGGGCATTGCATAGGGCCCGAAAAGGGGATCACGAGATACTCGAAATGCCCGTCCCGTGTGTTTGAACGCCGTTTTCCATTCATCCCACTCTTTGAATTCTGATGAGGTTATAGGCTCCCTCATAGATCTAATTTAGTGAAGACCTTGGCTCCCCCGGAGGCGGTTGAAGAGCTCCAGATATCAAGTGGTAGAGGGTAGCGATTCTTCCCCGTGATCTTGTTTAGCCTCTGTAATCGATGCAACGGGCGGAGAGGGAAACCCTCTTTTATATCGGACAAGAAGAAGCCGGCACCGGCGGGCGAGGGGAAGACTTGCGTATGAAACCTTTTGACAAATTCCTCCTGTTATATAGGCCGACCATGGCCTGGGTCTCAGGCACAGAGAGAGGATAGGGCCCCACCCATGGGGGACTGGGTTTCCGGGGAGGAGATCTATAGGACAGTCATACGGCCAGTTGGGGGTGGTAAATTCTCAGCCGTTTCTCCGAGAATATCATCTATATATCCTGGTATCTCCGCGGCAGACCCTGTAGAAATTGAGGAGACTGGGGAGGAGAGATGGACACCCCGGGCGTGGTTTCCACCAAAAGAGATTCTGGCACTCCGATCCCCAACGTAGGACTTCGCTGTCTTCCAATCGCGTAGGGGCGTGACGTTGCAGCCAGGGTAGCCCCAACAGGATCGCCGAAGAAGCGCGAGGCAGGACGTGGAAGGAGATCTTCTCTGTGTGTAGGACCCCTACACAGAGGGTCACAGGCCTGGTGATAAACTGAATGGAGTCACTGAGAAGCTCCCCACTGACAGAAGAGATAAGCAACGGCTTTCCAGGCGGATCACCAGCAAGCGATATCGAGACACCAGGGAGGCATGAATAAAGTTCCCGGCGGAGCCGGAGTCCAGGAAGGCAGAGACCCGAAGAGATCGGCCCGCATCCGTTGTTACCTCCACTGGCAACAACAGTCGTGGAGAGGAGTACTGAGCACCTAGGGATGTCTCTCCTATGGCTCCTAGGTGCGAGCGTTTCCCGACCAATGAGGATGCTGCAGACAACTCCTACGGAAATGGTTCGGGCTGGCGCAGTAGAGGCAGAGGTTCTCCATCCTGCGACGGGATAGTTCTGACTCCGACAAGTGTGCCCGGTCCACCTGCATGGGTTCCTCAGTGGACAACTGAGGGGGAGGCAGCGGAGATCGCTGAAACACTGCAGCCAGCCTAGGTAAACGGTGGGGTTGTGCCAAGTCCCACTACTGACGGAGCTCCTGCTGTCTCTCTGTAAAATGCACGTCTATCCAGTGGCTTGATGGATGAGTTCACTCAGCGACGTTGGGAGATCTCTATCTGCAAGGGCGTCCTTTACTCTGCTTGACAGACCCGTCTTAAATGTGGCGCAGAGAGCGGCGTCATTCCATGAGAGCTTGGAGGCTAGGGTGCGGAATTGAACCGCATAATCCCCTACGGGGGAGTCCCCTCGGCGTAAGTTTAGCAGCGCCATCTCCGCGGAAGATGCACACGCAGCCTCCTCGAAAACGCTGCGGAATTCTGAGAGGAAGGCCTGTAGGTCTGCGGTCACAGGGTCATTCCGATCCCAAAGATGGGTCACCCAGGGCAGGGCCTTCCTGGATAGCAGGCTCACCACGAACGCCACCTTCGACCTTTCAGTGCCAAACTGGTCGGCCATCAGCCCCACGTGCATGGAGCACTGCGTGATGAAACCTCTACAGAGCTTTGAGTCCCCGTCGAACTTGGAAGGAAGTGGAAGGCGAAGCTTCGGGCCCACAGTTTTCCAGCCCAGACGGCGGGGTGGAAGAAGTCGCCGGCAAAGAGGCAGGTTGCTGCTGCTGGGAGGCCAGGAGTTGACGCATCATGCAGACAGCTGACCCAGTTGCTGAGCTTGTTGTGCGATCTGCTGCGACTGTTTGGCGACAATCGTCGTAAGATCCGCGATGCTTGGCAGAGGCACCTTGGCGGGATCCATGGCTGGATCTAACTGTAACGGCTGGGTAGTGGATCCTCTGGACCACCGCAAGCAATGATAGTTAAGCCACGCCAGGGAACGGAATCTAAATAGCCCCCGGTTTCACCAGAGCCCGCTGCAAAGCGGGGTGGACTTGCTGCGCGTGAGGCTACCAGGCCGTCCCCCTGACGTGACTTGCTTGCGATGGCGGCGAGGTTGCAGCGAAGGTACAGAATTGTAGTCCAAGAATCGTAGTCGTGGGCAGGCGGTAGGCAGGGCAGGCGGCAATGGTTTTGTGGTCGTGGACAGGTAGGAAGGTCAGGGGAGGCGGCAGAGGTTCGGAGTCAGGAAATGTAGCAAGAGGTCGGGTACACGGTAAGGGAAAATATACTTTAGGAACGCTTTCTCTAAGGCCGGGGCAAATAGATCCAGCAAGGATGATTCGGAGCGGATCCAAAAATGGGGAAAGTGCCGGAATTATCCAATTATCGGATGCGGCCCCTTTAAATTCGAGAACAGACGCGCTGGGGGGCGGGCAAGTGCGCCTTGGGAAAGGGGACGCTGGGACGGGAAAACGGACCGGGTGAGTCCCCCGGCAGGAGCGGCCCCCCGGCCCGCCCCGGGGCCCGCGCGGACCCAGCCGGGGGGCGCCCGGGGGGGCGGCCACGGCTGCGCCCGCGGGCTGAGGAGCGGGGGCAACCGCTACATATATAGGGAGCTCTCTTCTTCTCTGGGACAGTTCTATCGCAATTTCTCATCTGGTGATTCTAGGAATACTCCAGGGATGTTACCACTAAAAACGCTAATGGTACCATTAAAAAGTACATCTTGTCCTGGAAAAAACAAGCCGTCATACAGCTATGCCGTCAAAGCCAGAACTCACTGCATCGGAAGGTTTTTAAAATTGTATTTTATGGTTTTGGGAAGCAGTAAGGTTGGCACGGCAAGGCTTTAGTGAAAGGGGTTTTAAAACAGAAATTTTGGGGGGGTTTGTAAAACGGAGAAAATTTTGCAATGATTAGATATAATAACTTCTATGATTATTTATTGATATAAACAAGGAATCAGAGCAACAAAATTAAACCAACACAACGTTTCTTGTTTTTCCATTTGAACTGGCTGCGAGTAGTGGGAGAAATGTCCTGTGGAGAAAATATATACCAAATAAACCATAAAAGCTTTTTTTAAATTTAAATTTTCCCTCGATGACACTTTACACAGCAAAATATAAGTAAAGGTTTTTTAATAATGTTTTAGGAAAAAAAGAAGTCTGCAGGCAACTGTTTTTTTTTTTTTTTTTAGATCTATACATCTTATGGTGCGCTAATTAGAATGAATCATTTGACAGATACTATTGATTCGTATGATGCCAAATGCACTAGTTTCCAACTTTCTTCATCATTTCTTTGCATTTCTATCATTGATGTCAGTGCGTGATTGGTTTAAAAATCAATTAAACAAAAAAACTAAAATAATTTGTCAGGTTTTATCATTACGGGTTTCTTCAGCAACCCTTCCAAATACTGAATTGTCATCTAGCATTGACTGGGAAATACTGCTTCACCTGCTTTTAAATTTGTGAAGCTTATTTGAAGTAGTTATTACAGGAAAAATATTATTAATAAATCAAACATTAGTTTTTAAAAAATTTTATTAATCGAAATGTATCAAAAATATTTTGTCTTTGTTGAGATATTGAACACTCGTGTCAGTAGCAGTGCCCTCTAGATTTTTTTCTTTACCACCGATATCTTTGTCTATCTAAATGTGGTTGACCGCCAATGTAAGATTCATCTTGGTCTGCAGTCTGGCTCTGTGGAAATGTAATAAGTATATGCTTCTTCTCTACTTTTCAAGAGGGAAACAGGCATGCCCCGTTGCCCTCCTCTGACAAGTAGGAAGAAAATTTATTTTACTTTTTTGGATTGAAACGGTTTGGGCCCTTTTCAAGGCTTATTTCCCGGGGATTTTTGGCCGGATTGCGCTCGTAAAAACCGGCGTGAATAAGGGGCGGGGGCGGGGGCGTGGGGGCGCGGCGGGGGCGCCGCCCCCCGGCCCCATAACTGCATATCTACGGGGGTACGCGCTGAAAAAAATGTGCATTCACTTTCTCCCCCCGCGGCGGATTCGCCAACGGGGGGGGAGCGACGAATCCCGTTCTCATGAGAGCAGTGGATTTCCCTAATTACTCCGACGGGTTGGCGCCGACTGCAGCGCAAATCCGGCGCGGGGTACGGCGCCAAAACCGTGGAAAATAACCGTGGAACGGGCCCTTTAGGTCTAAGACTTCATTTGTTTGCCCATAGCAACCAATCAAAATCTCCATTTCATTTTTTTTAAATAAAAGAGGAACTCTGGTTGCTATGGGCAGCAAAGAAAGTCTTGGACCTTGACAGTTTTCATACATGAGGCCCTTAGTGGCTGTCCAAAATATCACTTTTTTTTCCAAAGGCAGAAAAAATTGCAATACGGAAAAACTGTGGAAGATTTTTTTTAGACAGTGCTCCACAGAATAAAAAGGATGCAAGTTATTTTGGAGTTTTGCTGATATGAGATGGATCTCTCCCTAGGGCTCTTGACCACTAGGAGGTTAAAAATTTCTTATATTGTTTTAATGTAATATAATGTAAACAGCCGATGTGCCAGCTTGCCCAAGTGGGGGCTCAAATGCCCCCGGGGTCTGTACACTAAGGAAAGCCCAAACTGGGCTTTTGGGGGGTTTTACAAGCTCTGCTCCTTTGTGGGCCATTTACAACTGCCAGAAATCCTTTGATATGTTGTGTAGCCTGTACTACAGCATAATGCACTTTTACTACTGAGACCTTTTATTGGGCTCCTAATGCCATGACAAATATAAATACCCCCATGATTTTTTGTGGGATGACCGATCAGGGGGTTTGGGGGGGCCCCCCCCTAAACCACTTGTTTTGTACCAACCCTATTTAAGTAACTAAAAGCCCCAGGTAACGCCTTGTCCCCACGGCACGGGGTTTCACCCGGTTTTTCAGACTGTTTTCGGTTTTGAAAACCCTTTGCAACAGGGTTTAAAATTTTTAAAACGGGCCTCTATTGAAAAAACCCGCGCACAGGGCTCCACTGCAGGGTTTTCCACCCCCCGGGTTTTCAGACCACCGCACCCAAAAAAAAATAGAAATTTTTTCGTCTGGTTTTCGGGCGGCAGAACTTGTCTATGTGAAGGCGGGAGAAAAGCTTTCCCCTGGCGGCTGTGTGCACGGCACGAAAACAGTGCAAATACTGGTCGGATAAACCAACCGGTATTTGTCCTGTGCCGTGTAAACTGGCCCTAAAAGTTCTCTCTATTTCTGGCTGCTGAAAGCAGGTGCTGGCTTTGAATAACTGAATCCACCCCTACAACTATGATATCCCCGTAAAATTTTTGTCTAATCTTGGAGAGGGGTTAAACTTATCACGTTCACCCATAAGGCCTCCACTGCAAGTTACCTTCTTTTATATGTGCTGTAAAAACTATTTTTTCAGGCAGGGTTTTCACTTTACCCTGAATCAGCTATTTTTGATTAATCCTCTAATCTCGCAAATTATTCCTTAAAACTTTATCCCTTCATTTAATAGTATACACATAGTTTCCAACTTTTGAAAAAAGAAAAAGCAGGAGATTTTGGGGCGCCTGCATAGCGCGCCGCGGGAAAAAAATTTGCATGGACCCCCCCATCTTGTGTGTATGCCCCGCCCCTTTTAAAAAGCCACACCCCCTCCATCTAAATGCATAACGGGGTTTGGGAAAAAAGCCAGGTAGAGCCCCTTTTAGCAGGTAGTAACCCCCCATAAGCGGGGAGTGGGCCCTTTCAGGCAGGGGGATGCCCCCCTTTTAGCCAATAGATGCCCCCCCTTAGCCAGGGAGGTGCCCCCTTTTTTAGCCAGGAGGTCCCCCTTTGTTTTCCGGTAGGGGCCCCCCATTGTTTTCGGATGCCCCCATGGGTGCCAGGTAGGTGCCCCCATTGTTTTCCAGGTAGTGCCCCCCCTTGTTTGCCATTGTGCCCCCCTTGTTTTCCAGGAGTGCCCCCTTGTTGCCGGTAGATGCCCCTTGTTTTCCAGGGTTTCCCCCTTGTTCCCGGTGTCCCCCCCTTTCCAGGTAGGCCCCTTTGTTGCAGGTAGTGCCCCCCTGTTGCCGGTAGTGCCCCATTGTTGCCCGGTGATGTCCCCTTGTTGCCCGGGAGATGTCCCCCCTGTTGCCAGGGAGTGCCCCCCCTGTTGCCAGGTAGGCCCCCCTTTTTGCCAGGTAGATGTCCCCTCTGTTGCCAGGTAGTGCCCCCTCTGGCCATAGTGCCCCCCCCTGTTTCCCGGTAGTGTCCCCTTGTTGCCAGGGTTGATGCCCCCCCCTTTTTAGCCAGGTAGAGCCCCCATTGTTGCCAGGTAGTGCCCCCTCTGTTGCCGGAAGTCCCTCTTTGCCAGGTTTCCCCCAAAGTTGCCCAGGTAATGCCCCCTCTGTTGCCAGGAGTGCCCCCTCTTTGCCAGGTAGTCCCCCCCTTTTTTTGACGGCAGAGCCCCCCTATAGCTTAAAAATAAAATAAAATCCACTTACCTCACCGGGGCCCCTGCACACGGCCGCTCCGGACGTTCTTCGGGGCGCAGGGGGGAAGTGGAGCAGCCGCCGTCACCCCCCTGCAGCCGCCGTCACTTCCCCTGCCCCGTGACCTGTTGTGCGGCGCCCCCAAACCCCCCGGGAATACGGGGGGGAGGAGGGAGGGAGCGACCCTCCTGCCTCCTCCCTGCACAGCGAGACTCCGGGGGGGTAACGGGCGAAAGGGGCCGCTTCACCCCCCCTTAGGAGCGGCCCGCGGCGCCAATAGCGACTACGCTACTCTGTCCCCGCGGCCTTTTTAAAGCCCCCCGCCCCCTTCTGGCGGGGGGGGAATCCAACCCCCCCGGGGGGGGCGGGAGGGGACCCCAAATGCGGACCCCCCCCCCAAAAAGGGGAGGTTGGATGTATGAGTATACACATTTGAGCCACATTTTTAGTCATGAGGGCTTAGTGGTGCATAAGGGGGTGATGGGCCCTTCTGCACAAATATCCCCAGCTTCTAGGGTGAAAGGGGCGATTTTTCAGAGTTGGGAAAAAGGGAGACTATAAAGGGGTTTGGCAGTATTTTGAAACTGTGTGTTTTTGGGAACGTTTGTGTGCTGCTAGGGTAAAAGTGATTTTGGTTTACCATTGTAAAAAAGTGAATGCAAAAGCAGTGCCCAAATTTCCCTTTATGAAAAAGGGGAACGAAGCTATAAGGCGAGGGGCCGAAGCAATGCACCACCAAAAAAGAACCCGGGGGACACCAGAAATTTGTCTTAAACAAAAAGTTCACCCAAAGACTAATGTGTTGGGTCCAAGCAACAGAGGGTAACTGCCCCTTCAAACAAAGTTAAGTCAGCAGAAAAGGTTCAGCTTTCACAACAATATCAGAATGGGACCTACACTTTTTGGCAAAGGCTTGCCTAATCTGATAAGTCACTTTTTCTGCTTTATTGAATGGATGGACATTGGCATGTCAGGTCAGAAACATTAGAGAACCAACACCCTGGAAAAAAGACAAGCTGGTGGTGGCAGCGTTTTTTTTTTTTTTTTATAAATATTTTATTCACAAAAGCAGAGCAAAATGACAATCAAAAATGCAGTCGTGCAAAATCTCAATCCGGTTCACAAATTGTCAGAATCACTTTAACAGAAACGGTAAACAACATTCAATAAAAAGTACCAACGGAAACCCCTGCTTCTGAGTCTTTTGTATTTTCTCCCTTAAAAACACCCCTTTCCCCCCCTCCACCACAGAACCCCACCCCAACATACCCCCCAAAACCCTGGTACGATCTCCAACTTTCACAATGTACCTTTTAACTTCTCGTTGGGGTAAAAGCCCGGTATTTGAAAGGTTCCATCAACTCCTTATCTCAGGGGCCCAAAAAAAGTGACAGAAATAGGGCCCCTTTTCCTTTTTTCAGGAGGAAAGTATAGCTTCTTTTTTAATCATGCCCCGACAGACATACGAGCATTCTTAGGTTCCAGAACACCCCTTTAATCATGCTCTTGTTGATGGTCAGGAAGGCGAAAAAAATTACTACAACCCATAATAAATTTGGTAAATTTTACTTAACCCCTTAAACGACCTTGGGGGTATGGTAGTCCAGGGCCGCAAGGGGCTTTGCAGAGGGATCGCGCCGGACCCCCCCCCGCACAGCCCCCGGGTGTTGCGCAAATCGCCGCTAACCCCGGGAGCAAAAGCATCGGTGGGGTGGCTCCGCCCGTGGGGCTGTTTTACCCACAGACCCGAAAAAGTGGCCCGGCTTCTGAATGAACGCCGATCGGGCCGCGCAATCGGTAGGTCATCGGACCCGGGGGGAGCATGCTGTGCCGATCCCAGATGGGCATGGGGTGGGGAGCCTTGTGAAGGCTCCCTCACTTACCCTGGCCGGTTTTTCCCCTTCGTCCGAACATGAAGTGGGGGAAATCACCATTTTACATCCTAATCATTGCCCATGCAATGCATTAGGTGTTTAACAAAAGTGCCCCTTAGTGGCAAGTACCAAAGGGGGCCTCAAAATTACAGTAAAAAAAAAAAAAAAAAATTTTAAATACAAAAAAAAAAAATATTAAAAGTTCAAATCACCCCCCTTTCCCCATATTACAAATAAAAATCATTAAAAAATAAAAAAGATACGACATATTTGGGTAATCGCCCGTGCGTCCGAAAAAGTCTGATCTATAAAAAAAATAACTCATTAATCCTGTCTCTGAAACCACCGCAGAAGAAAAAAAATTCCAAACGGAAAAATTGCGTTATTTGGTCATTTAACTCCACTCAAAAAATGAAATAAAAATGATCAAAAACGTTTGCAGCATCCAAACAGCAACAATTAAAAGTACACTTCAGCCGCAAAAATTCCCCCTCGACTGACGTCTGTAGGTTTTTAGTACAAAAAATTTAAATTTGTCGCACAAAAATGCGCTTGTGTCGCAAAATACAAAATTAGAAAATGTTTTGGAATTTTTTTACGGAACCAAAACATAATGGAAAACCCTACATGGTAGGAATACGCCGATGCGCACCAACCTGTAGAATACAGAAAACACATTATATATTACCGAAGATATGACCGCCATTAATAAAATAAAACGTAACATCAAAACCCTCGCAAGACAAGGCTAAAATAAAAAAAAAATCACAATTTGCCCCACTATGGAATTTATTGTGCGGTTTACCCAGTAAATTCTATAAATAATTGAATAACACATTAGAAAGTACAGTCTTGTACCACAAAATAAAAGCCCTCATTTGTCTATGTAGGTGGAAAATAAAAAAGTTTTATGGCTTCAGAAGGCGAGTGGAAAACGAACGTGTCACCCAAAAAAACGCCTGGTCCTAAAGGGGTTAATTAGGGTACGTTCACACAATGGATTTGGATGCTGATTCTGGAGTAGATTCTGCCTCAAAATCAGCGTACGACAACCAACTTACATTATTCCCTATGAAAAATGTATATAGTTGTTTACACGACGCTGGTTTTCCATTCAGCACTAAGTGATGACGATTTTTAACGACAAAGTGAAAATCGGCAAGGTTTTTAGGCGATCGAAATTTCCATATCTCGATAAATTAAGGTAAAATCTGACATCATCTATTAAGATCGCGCCTTTTTCAGCGTTCCTGAAATTTTGGCGGCCAGCAAATCAGATTACAGATACGAGTCAGGGTGAGAATGTGTGTGCACGTCATGACTAGTGATTGTATGGTTGCGATTGGTGGGTCCCCCCCCCCCTGAAAAATCACAATGACCCCAATCTTTTCCTGATTCAGCCTCCGTGTCACCCCTCTCAGCGTCTCAAAGGGATAGGACCTGCGCGTCTGCCTGTGCCAAAAAAAAAACCAACTCAGCGAATTAGTCCCTATTTCTGTTCCTGCACAGAGAAACCTCTACTAATAGCAGTGATCCTTCCAATTATTAGTTAGATTAAGAGGATTTGAAGATTTTATGTAGTTAGGCTAGAGGATTTTAATAGCAGCATCTACCGCAGTAAATTCACGGCGGAGGGAGCGAGGGGGGGGCCGCGGCGAACACCGACAATACTATCTATAAAGAAACACTGGATAAAGTTCACCAGACATAGTGTAGACAATGTAGTGAATATCCATTAATATTAACAGTTTTGCTATTGAAATATTTCCTGAATATTGGGCAGCCTGAACTTTATAATGGATACACATCATTTCTATAACTGCAGGTTCTCTATGTAGCAGCAAAACACCACTTATTATTAACATTACATTTCAGATAGGTGTTCATTTCAATTTAACCCATTACACCTGTGACTGTTGATAAAATCCACCTTGCAGATAAATTACACATACAGCAATCTTGTTGTCAGAACATGTTGTTTGTGGCCAAAAATACTGTGTATCGTACGAAAACATCACAGATACGGGTTTTTAAGACTTTTGCGCACCCGCAGCATTGTTTCCTTGACGCAGCATCTATGTAAATCTTAAAACATGGCAATTCCTATATTCACCCACAGGTGAATTGAAAGGTGCAAAAATAAAAATAACCTTATATTATACCAAAACATAACATTTACGTGTTTTTTGACTTTGCACACCCACATTGTTCATTGCCGCAGCATCAACTGTCAATCTTAAAACAGCAAATCTATAGTTCAACCACACTGAAAATTGAAAGGTGCAAAAACATACAGTTAATTATATCAAAACATAACATTAACAGTTTTTTTGACTTTGTGTCACACCCAGCAATTATATCATTTACGCAGGCATCTACTTAAATCCTATAAAACAGCAATTCGAATATTTCACCACAGTGAAATGAAATTGTGCAAAAAATATCGTTTTATATATTGCCAAAACATAACATTACAGGATTTTTGACTTTTTGCGCACCCAGCATTGTTACATTGACCAGCAATCTACGTAAAGTTAAACAACAAATACTATATTAAACACAAGTGAAATGAAAGGTGCAAAAAATACAGTTTATAATAACAAAACATAACATTACGTTGGTTTTTTGACTTTTTTGCACACCCAGCAATGTTCTTTGACGCAGCTATCAACTTAAATCTTACACAGCCCCTTCTATATCACCATCAGTAATTGAAGAGGTGCAAAAAATACCGTTAATAGATATCAAACCATAACAGTTACGTGTATATTGACTTATGCGCACAAGCAATGTTAATTGAAGCAGCATCGACGTAAATGTTAAAAAAGCAATTCTATATTCACCCAGGTTAATTGAAAGAGCAAAAAATATCGTTTATTATACCAAAACATAACAGTTTACGTGTGTATTTGACTTTTGCACACCCAGCATAGATCATTGACGCAGCATCCTAGTAAAATCTTAAAACAGCAATTCTACTATTCACCACAGGTGAAAATGAAAGTGTGCAAAAAATACCGTTTATTATATCCACCACATAACAGTTTACGTGTTTATTGACTTTTGCACACCAGCATTGTTCAATGACCAGCATCTACGTAAATCTAAAAACAGCCATCTATAATCACCACAGGTGGAAATGAAAGTGCAAAAAATACCGTTTTATTAATACCAAAACATAACAGTTACTGTTTTTTTGACTTTTGCGCACCAGCATTGTTCATTGACGCAACATCTACGAAAATATTAAAACAGCAATCAATAATCACCACAAGGTGAAATTGAAAGGTGCAAAAAAACCGTTTATTAATACCCAAAACATAACAATTACACGTGTTTTTATTGGAACTTTGCTAGTCCCAACAATTGTGAAAGACACCTGCGTAAATTTTTGAATCCAACAGTTTTTGTTTTGCATTTAGAGGATTTAGAATAGCTGTGAATTTTGCCGTCTTTTTAAATAAGAACTTTCCAAACTATTCCATACCTTCTCAAATATTTATATATCTGAACATGAGCGAAAAGCAAAGGTGGTAAGCGAGCAAAGAGGGGGGTAGCACATGAGTAGAGTTACGAGAGAAGGTGCTCCTTCACAGAGCTGGCGACAACAACGCATGCCAGCGGATCGTCAGTTGCAGGCCCGTCAGGCCTGTCATCGCTGGGTTCGGCCTGGTGAATCTAAGTAACGAACATCTTCCTCAGTGGTTAATGCAACCTGCATCAGCAGTCTTACCTCCTCGTCCACGCAGTCACGGCCACAAATGTCCGTCTCAGCATCAACATCATCCGTCCAACATGAAGCAGCCCAAAATTCACTTCGTGTACCCACCCACTGTGGAATAATCCATTGTCTGAAGACCTCTTTGATGACAAAATGGCGGGTTGGGGTCAGAAGGCATGTTAAAAGACAAGAGGATGAAATTAATCTGCTCTGCGGCCAGTTACTGATCCATCAGATGGAGGTGAAGAATCCGGTCCAAACGTCAAAATCAATCCCGGCGTACCGTCAACGCCTTTTCAGTGCCCCCTTGCTTGTAGCCCGCAGCTTCTAGGATGCGAAAGTCAGGACGACCAAGACACCTGTGTTGATGATGATGATGATGACGACATTGGCGGATCATCCTGGTCTTTTCCCGCAGAATTTTGCTGCGGACGCTTCATCAGTGACGAGGAGGGAAGACTATGGGTAGAGTCAATACGCGGATCCCAGCGCAAAAAATTGGATAGGGGCTGTCCTCCGCAGTATCCCTCCTTAAATTATACCGCCATGCCACTACCAGCTGTCCAACCCCGCACCTCTCTTATCCGGCCGTCAAAAAGGTCCAGGAACCACACAAGCCAGTCTTATCTTTAGAGAAATCCACATCTTATTCACTTCCCCAGCGATGTCATATGCCGCAATGCCGTAAACGCATAAGTGAAGGCAAGACCTTAAGTTGGTAAACCACCACCAACATGTCTACGTCACAATCCGGCGAATGCAAGAGTGGAAATTGTGGGAACACTATGGCCAAAAAGGCAGACCAACGCCGGCCACCAACCACTACACACCCACTGTCACCTGCCTCCTCCTCCTCCACCCCCAAGCGTTCCTCAGCCTGGCCCATGTCTCTCAGAGTCCCACCGTCGCCCGAGTAACACCACACCACCAGAGGACCATCCTACCCCTTCTCCTTCCGCCAGTTTGACGACCTGCACGCTCGTACCAGAGGCCAGTCTAAGCAGCCAGCCTTCTGTCTTACCAGGTTTGGATGCAAAGAAACATTTACCCCAAACCATCCCAAAGCCAAAGCCTGAAAGTTCGTCATATGCCAGGCTATTGGTCTTGGAAATGATTCCTTTCCGTCTGGAGTACACAGATGGTTTCCGGCACGTATCGGTCCTCGCCTGCCCCAATACCTAGATGCCGAGCAGCGCATTTCTTTGCCTGAATACCGTCCCTTCCCAGCCCTGGCCATCCCCGTTTCATCTAAAATATCAAGAGCGTTGTCGCATCTGTGTCCGGAAAAGTCATCACCCCACCGACACATGGACTAGAATCACGCCAAGGCCGCTATAATCTCCAGTGACAGCTCACTGGGTGACTGGGTTGATGTCTCTGGGGGTGCGGTGGCTCTCAGGCTCGGCTCACGCTCTCCACACCCGCTGGGATGGTGGCAGGGGGTATCTTTCCCCCAAGGGTTCCTCGGAGGCATCACGTGCCCAGAGTACACCAGCCGTGTTGAGAAATAAACAGCCTATGGAGACCTCCACACACAGGTCAGGAGGCTTGGACGCTCGTCCCGCAAACGAGACCGACGTCTGGCTGTGTACAAGACCTTGTGCCATGCAAGTTGGTGTGCGATAACGGGCTAATCTGCTGGCCGCCCTAAGAACGGTAGCTGGAGCACAATCCTAGGCCTGGCACATGACCATGAAACCTTGTCGTCCAGGAACTTGTCTACAAGAGCTACCCGGGTCTGACTGCCTGCTGAAGAAGGCTCGAGTGTCGAGTTCGCAACTTCCGCCGTTCGCACCTGCTTCGTCCCGCCTGTCTGCGTTGCAGCGTCAGCTCGGCCCTCCCCTCAGTTCCACAATTTCATTGGTCTTCATTAGCAGTGGGTTCGGGTCCATAGCTAGTGCAAGTGGCGCATCAGCACTCAGGTGCATCGATCACAGGCAAGTCAGGGCTGTGTAGAAAAGCTGTGCCGGAGGCAGCGGAGATGAGGATGAGGAGTTATTCCTAGACACCGTATGTTACAGACGTCCCCTGCCTTGGAAAGAGTTTGCGCGAATTTGAGGCTGAGGAGGAAGATCAGTTTTGCTATTGCCCATCGACCCAGAGGCTTGGAAATCAAGGCTCCATCTCTCACATGAGTGCTTGATCTCCATTTCCTCCAACATGAACCTCGCATAAAGCCCATCAAAAAGAACAACAGTTTACTGGTGGCCCACCCTCTCTGGATCCCTGGTACAATAACAAAACTCAGCACTTTCCTTCCACTCCACCCAAATTGAGAGTAAAATCAGGAAAGGAGCCCTTGCTGATTGATCAACTGGAGACATCTGTTGCGTCTGCTTCACGTTCCCCAAAAGTCACGGAGGAACAACAACAGCCACGTGACAGCAGAAGAGTTGCCAAGGAGGCGTAGTGGCACAGCAGGCAAGGTTGCGGAAGCCTAATGGGTGACCTCATGGCAATCTTGTATTACCACCATCACCACGAAATCAATGTAAGGGCACACATACCCACACAACAGAATCAGCTATAAGATCAATGTGCACACGACTACTGAGTCTCCAACACAGATGTTTTTTTGCATTTGTATCCTGACCCAAAGACATCTGGTATCCAAAATGGACGAATGGCCCGAGCTGGCTCCTTCACGCCAAAGAGTTTTAGTCCTGCCCAGCAGCCAGCTCATATCTGAGCAACCCTTCATCACAGCTGAGGTGGTCAAACAGACAAACGCATCCGGCTTTTCCAGCAGATAATGTGGATCGTTTGACTTCATCAAGATGAATCAGGCCATGGATCTCTGATGATTTAGTGGCCCCAAATGCCGAGGTCACCATAAGTTGCCGTCTACTCACATTCCTTTTCAACATATATTGGTCCTCCTTAAAACTATTTCATTAAAATGACATTTCTATTACTGGCAATTTTTATTCTCTATCCTCAATTAATCTCTTTTGCTGTGAGGAGACTTTAAAGACAGCAAGGTTTCATGACAACACATATTCCATTTACTCACTTATCTAAGAAGTTTTCCGCCTTGATCAATGGATTTTGAGGTAATGATGCTGGGAGATACAGCTATAATAATGGTCCTTTGGAACTGAAATGTGCTTCTAAGTGGCATTTCTCCCTCACAATTTTTAATATTGGCTAGAAGTCATATTATAATTTCTTGGGGTTCATGTAGCTGTGAGATACAGCAATAATCATGGTCCATTGTAACAGAAGATGAGCTTTCTTCTAAGTGGCAATTCTCCTCACAATTTTTAACAGTGCTGAGATCATATTATAATTATTTTGGGGTCATGTAGCTGTGAGATACAGCAATAATCTTGGTCCTTTGGAACAGAAATGTGGCTACTAATGGCATTTTCTCCCTCAACACACCGAAAATTTTTAACATTTGGCTTAGAAGTAATTTTTATAATATTTTTTAGGTCATGCTGCTTTGAAATGCAGCAAATTACAGGTCCAAATAATGAAAAAAATGTTGTTTCTAACAGACATTTGTTCTCACAATTGACCCAACGTGGGCTCAGGGGTTCATGCTTTGAATTTTTGGGGCATTTTTAGCTTTGAAATGGCAGCAAATACACAGGTCCTATTCTAAAACATGTGTTCTAATGAGAACATTTTTTCTTCACAATTTGTCAAAATGTGGCTCATGGTCATGTTTTGAATTTTTGGGGGCATTTAGCTGTGACAATGCAGCTATACTACAGGACCTATTCTAAAAAATGTTGTTACTTCTAACAGACATTTTTTCTTCACAATTGTTCCAAAAGTGGCTCAAGGGTCATGCTTTAATATTGGGGGCATTGCTTGACATTCAGCTATACTACAGTCCTATTCTAAAAAATGTTGTATTCTAACAGAACATTTGTTCTTCACAAATGTCCAAAGTGGCTCAAGGGTTCATCTTTGATTTTTGGGGCATTTTGCTGTGACATGCAGCAATACTACAGTCCTAATTCAAAAAAATGTTGTTTCTAACAAGACATTATTTACTTCACAATAGTCCCAAAGTGGCTCAAGGGTCGTGCTTTGAATTTTTGGGGGCATTTTGCAGTGACATGCATCAATACTACAAGGTCCAAATCAAAAACATGTTGTTCTAACAGACATTTGTTCACACATTTGTCAAGAGTGGCTCAAGGGAGATGGTGCTGATCATAAACGAATAGTTAGGTACACAGTAAATGGACACATATTGCAAAATGACTTGTTTTGCAAGTATCTTTAACAAAGCAACAATCCCGTAATGAGACCAACCCATTTAATACAATGAAAAAAAGAGGAAACAAAGACATTGTGGGATTCCATCCTAATTTTAAAAATGTGTTTTCTTAGAATTAACTACTAAAAAACTTGCATGTTACAAATAGCATGGTTAAAAAAAAAGTCCCCTGAATTGTACAAGGGAGGTACCAGGAAAACTTGACCAGAAATGTAGGTAAATCAGAGGACATGGAGTATGGAGCACGACACAGTGAACAAAGAACAGAGACAAATTCTCTCCCCACACGTTGAGTAAAAAGAGAAAAAGAATCAAGATAAAGGGCACCCTGGGTTACCATGAGCTTATAACCACAGTATTTCCAAGTGAAGCTCAATTGGTACCAGCACTCATACGGAGGGGCAAGCGCTACAGCAGTTTTGACAGTGTACTGGGAAGGCTGAGTTCTCACCTCTTTCCGCTACCGCACACTCTGCTTCACACGACAGATTTTCGTTGCTGGCGTCATCAGGGCATTTTAACCTGCGTGTTAATAGATTACGGACGCCAGCCTGCTCTCACCGCATCCCCACTGGTACCTCCGGCCCTGTGTCAAGCTGTGGCACAGGACAGATCAAGTCAATGTCCATTTTACAACAAAATGGTGTTGAAAGACACCTTTTCCGTCACTTTGTATCTGGGGTCAACAGTTTAAAGGTCATACTGTGGCACAGGACAGTGACAGTATATGTCCAGTTCAACTAAAATATTGGTGGTTGAAAGACACCTTGTTCTGCACTCGATTTTATAAACTGTGGGACAGACCAGGTTTAAAGGTCAATTCTGCAGTACAGTACAGATCAATATGTCCCAGTCAACTAAATTTTGGTTGAAAGACTCCTTCCTTTTGCGGCACTTTTTAAATGTGGGGTTGACATGCAGGTTTTGGGGCTCATGCTGCTACCAGGACAGGGAAACTTCAAATCACAGTCAGTAACGCTATTATGGTCAAATCATACTGCCTTCTGGCACATTTTGAATTTGTGGGTGATGCAGGTTTAAGGGTCATGCGTGTACAAGACAGGGATAGTGAATGGTCATGGTGACTTATATTTCGTGACTTTTTATAACCTAAGTGTGTTGCCTAATATGTAGACACGTATCCATATGACTGTAGGGATGTTAATAATCAGCTCTCCAGCCTATGTTAGGGTGGTAATAATGAAGGTGTTGAGTGCTCACACATTAGACTTTAATGTAATACGCACATAAACGATGCTCACTATCGAAAAACCTTTTCGATAGCGGCCGACTATCGACTATCGCTCGATCTCGATAGCCAATGCAATCGCTCAACACTATTCAGCACTAAAAATTTTCAGATTCATCATAATTTATAAAAGGCCAAAAATCTGCCTTGTGTAATAGTCTGAAATCTGCGCTCACATGTATGGATTTTCCGACAAGGATACAACGCTGATTCAGCACTGACATTTTCAGTGTCCTAGTCCATTGAGATGAACGATTCCCATATATAACAAAAATTACATAGTTATGTTAGGCCGGAAAAAAACAACGCCCAACCATTTCAGCCTATTTTGCTAAAGTGTTGATCCAGAGGAAGGCCAAAACCCCCAATGAGGTAATTAGCGCAATTGGTCCTCATTTTAGGGAAAAAATACCTTTCGACCCAATCTGACAAATCATAATAAATCCCTGGATCCCGACCCCTCACTTCCGGAATCCGGAATCCTGTCACTAACATGAAATATTATTACACTCCAGAAATGCAGCATCCAGACCCTTTTTGAACACATGTTACTGAAATTCACCATGACAATAGTCCCTCGCAGAGAGTTCCACAGTCTTACTATCTAACATAAAGAATCCCTTTCTATGTTTATGCAGAAACTTTCTTTCCTCAAGACGTAAAGGATGCCCCTAAATCTTTCCTGTGGTTCATAAATTTAGTCTATAACCTGGATAATATGTTTAGCGTATGAATGAAATAAATGCAGATGTTAGGGCTTGTTCACACGGAGTTTTTACTCCATGTTACAAGCGCCTTTTAGATGCGTCTTTCAAAGACGGACCCGAGCTGCACTATGGAAACACGCAACGGCGATGTGAACGCCACTGCGTCTTCCTCATAGCCCACAGTGATAATCTCACTGCTAATTTTTTAGATCCGTCTCTGGGTCCGTCCTATCGGTCCCCGAGACAGACGGATCTAAAAGGCGCTTGTAACATGGAGTGAAAACTCAGTGTGAACAAGCCCTTAGTCTAAAGTTCTTAACCATTGCTCCTTAGTAGCCCTGCATTGGAAGGAGTGGGTCAGTACTAAAGTCACTGCTTCAGTACTAGATTGTATAAAAGTCTAACCCTTTCCGTTGCCTTGTTTTAATGACATCCTGTCCATCATGATGCTTATTCTGGTGTGCAGTTCAAAGGTGTCAATTCACATAAATCCACCACCTGGAAGGATCCCATCTAGTCAAGGTCTTGAATTCTAGCTTAGTGGCTTCTAAATCCGTCTCGATTACATTTGGTCTAGCTGGTACATATTAAAAATGTGTGTATATCGAGTAAATATAGTTTAGCTCTCAGTCACATCTACAATTGAAACCAGAAGTTGACATACACTACATAAAAAGACACATCTGCATGTTTTTCTCACTATCTGACATGAAATCAGAATAAACCTTATCCGGTTTAGGTCAATTAGGAACCAAAAGTATTTATATTTGCCAAATGCCAGAATAATGAGATTTAATTTTTTTTTAAGGTATTTTTATTACTTTCGGCAAAGTCAAAAGTTTACATACACTAGGATTACTATGCCTTTAAATAATTTGGCCACAGAAAAGGTGTAGAAACACAATAACTTAAATATACATCAAGAAGAATGTTCCGACACGTTTCTCCCCAGATAATGGGGTTCATCAGGGAACATTATTAACTTTTTAGAGGAGGTAAGACAAACAAAAGTTTTGTAAATATGGCATTTGTGAAATGCAATTATCGCAGATAAAAACATCCAGGTTTCCTAGAAATGATAGTCAGCAATAAAAAGGTATGGAGTTGACCAAGATATAAACTGGAGGAACCCCACGTTGCCAGTTACTAAGGTGTAACTAAAGCGGCAGTAGTAATTTTTCTATCCGAGTGCACGTATCTAAGTAGTCAAATTATAATTACAAGACAGCTGAGACTTACTTACCCAACGTTGTGCCATACCATAGAGAGTCTGCACTTGAAAATAACATTCATGAACTACAAGATCCGGCCGTGCAGCGCTAGTATAACCCGGCCATGCGTGCTTGTGGTGTGATGGCACGCACCGGGTAACAACATAAAACTAAAACCTACAACACCCGCATGGGGGGGGGGCATCACCGGAACATTTGACGCATGCTCCACTAAAATGATGAACGTGCGTCACCACCTACGGTATAAGAAATAAGCCACAATTAGTGCCTGCGCTTGTTTGATAGCTATAGAACTATCTCCCAACACCAGATGTAGGGAGTAAAAAACAAGGGGAAGAAATATAGAAAAGAAGCGAAACAAAGGGCAGATAAAAGTACGTTATCTAATGCCCGTTTAACTACAAAAGGCCACAATAAGAAAAAACACAGATACTGCCCATAAAGATGTTAGATTTCAACGAGATCACTTAATAAACTACCCAGAAGGACGATGAAATTAATATAAAAGTATATGGAAGGAGCAAAAATAATAAATGGTATTAAAAATATCAAGAATAAGAAAGTTAAATAAGAAAATAATGATGCAATGTCAACTAATGGCACAAAAGGTTATAATTGTGATTTTAAATAAATGACACAAAAGGATAATTAATCTTTGAAGCCCATTGTTTCTAGGTTCTTGAAATATAAATCCATTGGTCTCTCGTTGCAGCAATTACATCAAAATCTCCGCCGCCCCTTTGAAAAGGTGATACAACTTCAATAACAGAGAACCGATAGCAATTGTAATTCTATATGCGAGAAACAGGAGAATCCCTTTTATGAGTAAATAACGCCAATTAGTTCCAAAATTCGGCGTCTTAGTTCCGTTTTGTTTTTCCAATATACATGACGGGCATGTCCATGAACAATGATGCAATGACTCCCATATAACTTGCAATTTGGCATAGCTGTACTTTTTGAAAATCTTGCCTGAAGGAACATTTAACAAGACATGAGACATTAATAAATCCCACAAGCCCTAACAGTTCCCACACTTATATGTTCCTGACGTTTTGTTGCTAGCCAAGATGGATGTACACTGGCTGAGTAAACAAACAATGGAAACAAGCGATCCCCAATATTTTCCCCTTCAAATGATAATCACAGGAGCAGGGTCAACAAATTGAGATAGCATAAGATCCTAAGTGAGCAAAGGCCAAAAACTTCTTAACAGTTTCCGAATTTGAATGGATGCATGATCAAAGGTACCAATGATGCGGGTAAGTAAGCTCACAGCTGACTGTAATTATATTTGACTACTTATATACGTGCACTCGGACTTAGAAAAATTGCTACTGCCGCCTTAGTTACACCTTAGTACCTGCAACGTGGGGATCCTCCAGTTTCTATCTTGGACCCCTTCATACCTTATTATTGCTGCATATCATTACTAAGGAACGTGAGTTTATCTTCGATAATTGCATTTCACAACTGCCATATTTACAAAACTTTTTGTCTACCTCTAAAAAGTTAAAACTGTTCCCTGATGAACCCCATTATCTGGGGGGAGAAACGCGTCGGAACATTCCTCTTGATGTATATTTAAGTTATTGTGTTTCTACACCTTTTCTTTGAGCACTTGTAGTTTTGTCTAGTTATTGTTTTTTGTCTTGCCTGTATCTTGGTAGGTTAGGGGTAGTTAGGGCTAGTGACAGTTTAGGTTCCTGGCTGGGGTCGCCCTTATTGGGGCGGGCTCCCCATCTATGTAGGCAGTCTATTGTTAGTTTTTATTACATATTTAGGGATTTTTTTGTAGGCTTTTTAGATATTATTTAATAAAAGCTATGTTTTATAGATATGTATCCTTTTCTTAGGTGCTATACCTCTAGTGATTTGTTTATTGTACAATTTAATGGTATACCCAGGCTTTAATTATTTGTATCGAGGGTTTCTCTACACCCTGGGACTCTATTGAAAGTAGAGGATCTAGTAGTTTTTGCTTAAGTAATTTCTTTGTTCTTCTTGTATGAGGAACTTTTTGCTCTAGTATTACTCTGTTTATTGGTTCTCTATGGCACATTCTTTACCATTTGGTTCTGATAAATGGCTGACTGAAGTTGAGGGAGTTTTCTCTGACAGAGAATACAACTGCATACAAAAAAAGTGACTTACCATTGTCCCAATTGTTTAAAGATCTAAACGTAAAATACCGCTTATACATTAAATCATGGTGGGAATTAAAATCATTGGAAAACTATATTAAAAATAACATAGTCCCCAAAGGCTTGAGGATCCCAATCGTACCAGTATTGAGATCCAGAAATCCTGAATTAATGAGACGTTGGGAACAAGAGGCTACCTCCTCATCTCTACGCTTTATGAATATTTTGGTGGACGAGGAAAAAAACATTTTGGAGAGGTCGTATCGAGTTTTAAAAGAGACAGTGGAAATAATACTCAAAAGCAAGAGTGAACCAGAAATTAATCAGAAGTAATTGGAATTACAAAATAATATTAATAAATTTACTTCACATCTAAAAGAGAGAAAACACCACCAATTTGTGTGTGATTTGGCTGAATTCAGGGAAAATTGTGCATATATAGGTTTGGTCTCGAGTAGACCTTTTTCCAATAACAATAGTGGTACTGATATCTCTTCCACTGATACAGACCTCTCAGAATCTGAACCTAGACGTACACAAAATCGTACGTTCAATAGGTCTCCATATCAAACCAGATTTCCCTCGGAAAACCGTTCAAGATGGTTGCCTTCCAAAAATACACGAAGGGGTTGGGGGAGAAAATGCAATATGCAGCCTATAAATGTACATACTGGTGCGCCCTCCTTGGTCTCATCTGTTCCATTATCCTCGCCTACCAATATGACGCCATTAACATCGGCTTCAACAAGAGTGGAACAGTCCTCCCACGACTCAGTCCAGCCTTCACTTTCTTTTTTAGAGAAGGTTCTGACAGGCAAATAACTAATACTGTCAGTAATGGCCAGTTGGGTCTCTCTAATCCATCAAAGCACATTATAAATCTTTCTGACAGAGTTCTATTGGCTGGGGATATTAATGTCTTAAGCAAAGGCCTTTCGTTTGTTCCTAGTATGCAAATTAATCTTTTTGGTTGGGTTAAAGATATCCATTTGTTTGCCCGTAAGTTAAAGTGGAAAAAATTCTTTAAATTAAAAGAAAATCGAGAGTGTTTATCTTTAGGTGTAGACCCCACAGACCTCTCTGGGGTAAAAACCTTAGTGGGATTTTTGGAGGATAATGAGAGACAGATCTTTGGGGCCCTTTTCCTCGTGTCGGCCTAAAAGTACTAAAATGCCTCCAGTCTCAGATGATAATATAGACATGTTTGTGAAGAAGGTATGTGATGGTATGGAGAAAATACACACAGGGGAAATGTTGGCCCAAAAAAAGTTCAATTTAAATAAGGATGAATATCTGTCTTTAAAAAACCTTGAGCAGGACAAGACAATAGTTATAAAACCTGCCGATAAAGGCGGTAACATAGTCATCCTTAACCATATAGACTATAAAAATATGTGTCTCACTATTCTACAGGATCAACAGGGATATGGTTTGCTTGGATCAAATCCCACAGGTCGGTTCCTCTCAGAACTTAAAAACATTCTTGATGAAGCACTTTCTTCGCAAGTCATTGACCAAAATGAGTATAATTTCCTATTACCGGCCTTTCCCCAGGTTTCTACCTTCCACGGCCTCCCAAAGATCCACAAGGGGGTTAACCCTCTCAAATATAGACCTATCATCTCAGGCATTAACAACCTAACCCAGAATGCAAGCCTCTATGTTGATCAGATACTCCGTCCATTTGTTGCCTCCCTTCCCTCATACATTAGGGACACTACAGATCTTTTGGTAAAATTGGATGGTATGACCGTGGAGGCTGATACGTGGTTATGTAGTGTTGACGTTGAGGCTCTTTACAGCTCCATACCCCATGATAGAGGTCTGGGTGCTGTGGAATACTATCTGGCCACAAGAAGTGCCTTTTTACAGACACATGGAACTTTCGTCTTGAAACTTTTACAGTTCATCTTGACCCATAATTTTTTCACCTTTGAGGGAAAGTACTACCACCAGCTCAGGGGCACAGCTATGGGGACCCCCGTGGCCCCCACATATGCTAATTTGCTCCTGGACTGGTGGGAGAATACTATAGTTTTTTCAGAGGCACACCAGAATTTCGTTGAGAACGTCATATTCTGGGGACGTTATATCGACGATATTATTATTCTGTGGTCAGGTACAAGGGATGTGTTTTTCACCTTTGTTGAGAGCCTCAACGTCAACACTATTGGATTGAAGTTCACGTTTGAAATCAATGATCGTGAACTGATATTTTTAGATCTTCTCATTAAAAAATCTAGTAATGGTGCCCTTGAAACAACTATTTATAGGAAACCTACAGCAGGCAATAGCCTCTTGAAATGGGTCAGTTTTCATCCATGCTCCCTGAAACAGGGCATCCCAAAAGGTCAATATATTAGAACCCGGAGGAATTGTTCCTCCTTACGGCTCTATAAAAAAGAAGCAGATATATTAAAAACTAGGTTTTTGGAAAGAGGGTATCCAGGAAAGGTTCTATCTAAAGCTTATTCTTTTGCACGCGATACAGAGAGGAAATTGTTTCTTCAGACTCGTTCACGAAATGATAATATGGAAGTGACCCACATCATCGGTACCTTTGATCATGCATCCATTCAGATTCGGAAACTGTTAAGAAGTTTTTGGCCTTTGCTCACTTAGGATCTTATGCTATCTCAATTTGTTGACCCTGCTCCTGTGATTTCATTCAGAAGGGGGAAAAATATTGGGGATCGCTTGTTCCATAGTTTGTATACTCCGCCCCGTGTCCCTCCCTCTTGGCTAGCAACAAAAACAGTAGGAACATATAAGTGTGGGAACTGTAGGGCATGTGGATTTATTAATGTCTCCAAGTCTTTTAAATGTATCCCTTCAGGCAAGATTTTTCAAATGTACAGCTATGCCAATTGCAAGTCTAAGGGAGTCATTTATCAATGTTCATGTACATGCCCGTCCATGTATATTGGAAAAACAAAACGGGAACTAAGACGCCGAATTTTGGAACATATTGGCGATATTACTCATAAACGGGATTCTCCTGTTTCTCGCCATATGAATTCCACTTGCCCTATCGTTCTCTGTTATTGAAGTTGTCTCACCATTTCCAAGGGGCGGAGATTTTGATCGTAAATTGCTGCAACGAGAGACCCATTGGATTTACTATCTCAAGACCTTGAAACCAATGGGCTTAAATGATTACTTATCTTTTGTGTCATTTATTTAAAAATCACAATTTATAACCTTTTGTGCCATAGTTGACCATTGCATCATTATTTTCTTATTTAACTATCTTATTCTTGATATTATAAATACCATTTATTAATTTTTGCTCCTTCCATATCCTTTTATATTAATTTCAAGTCCTTCTGGGTAGTATATAAGTGTCTCGTTGAAATCTAACATCTATATGGGCAGTATCTGTGTATTTACATATTGTGGCCTTTAGTAGTTAAACGGGCATAGATAACGGTACTTTTATCATGCCCTTTGTTTCGCTTCATTTCTATATTCTTCCCTTGTTTTTTCTCCCTACATCTGTGGGAGAAGTTCTCTAGCTATCAAACAAGCGCCGGCACTAATTGTGGCTTCTTTCTTATCCCGTAGTGGAGACGCACGTCATCATTGTTAGTGCGCATGCGCTGAATGTTTCCGGCGATGCATGCCGGGTGTTGTAGTTTTATGTACGTAACCCGTGCATGCCATCAACACAAGCGCGCATGCGCTGGGTGATACTAGCGCTGCACGCCGGATATTGTCGTTCATGAATGTTATTTCCACGTGTTTTTCCGGCGTGCAGACTCCCAATGGTATGACACACCGCTGGGTAAGTGAGCTCACAGTTGCTTGTAATTATACTTGACTACTTATATACGTGCACTTGGACTTAGAAAAATTGCTACTGCTGCCTTAGTTACACCTTAGTACCTGCAACGTGGGGATCCTCCAGTTTCTATCTTGGACCCT
Source organism: Phyllomedusa bahiana (assembly GCA_025379985.1). Classification (NCBI taxonomy): domain Eukaryota; kingdom Metazoa; phylum Chordata; class Amphibia; order Anura; family Hylidae; genus Phyllomedusa; species Phyllomedusa bahiana. The sequence goes on along the minus strand of JAODAL010010680.1, from coordinate 36,929 downwards.
CCCCATACCTTATTATTGCTGCATATCATTACTAAGGAACGTGAGTTTATCTTCGATAACTGTATTTCATAACTGCCATATTTACAATTTTTTGTCTACCTCTAAAAAGTTAAAACTGTTCCCTGATGAACCCCATTATCTGGGTGGGGAAACGCGTCGGGAATTATTTTTGTTGTATATTTAAGTTATTGTGTGTCTATCTATATCACTTTTTCTTTGAGCACTTGTAGTTTTGTTTAGTTATTGTTTTTTGTCTTGCTTGTATCTTGGTAGTTTAGGGGTAGTTAGGGTTAGTGACAGTTTAGGTTCCTTGTTGGGGTCGCCCTTATTGGGGCGGGTTCCCCATCTGTGTAGGCAGTCTATTGTTGGTTTTTATTACATATTTAGGGATTTTTTTGTAGGCATTTTAGATATTATTTAATAAAAGCTATGTTTTATAGATATGTATCCTTTTCTTAGGTGTTATACCTCTAGTGATTTGTTTGTTTAATAATTTAATGGTATACCCAGGCTTTAACATTACTGTATCGAGGGTTTTCTCTACACCCTGGGACTATATTGAAAGTAGAGGATCTAGTAGTATTTGTTTAAATAATTTGGGACAGCCCATATGATGATGTCATGTCTTTAGAAGCTTCTGACAACATCGGAGTTAATCAGAGACACATCTGTGGATGTATTTTAAAGCATACCAGAAACACACTGCTTATGTGTGTAACATCATGGGGAAGTGTAAACAAAAATAAGCCAATATATCAGGAAGTGAATTGTGAACTTGCACAAGTCTGGATCATCCTTTGGTGCAATATCCAGATACCTGAAGGTGCCTCATTCATCTGTACAAACAATTATACACAGGTACAAACAAGATGGGAATGTCCAGCCATCATACCACTCAGGAAGGAGATGGGTTCTGTGTCTAAGAGATGAACGTGCTTTGGTCCAGCATGTGCATATCAACCCAAGGACAAAAGTAAAAGACCTTGTGAAAATGCTGGAGGAATCTGGTAAGATTGTGTCATTATCCACAGTAAAATGAGGATTGTATCAACATAGGCTGAAAGGCCACACTGCCTTGAAGAAGCCATTACTCCAAAAGAAACATATAAAAGCCAGATTAATGTTTGCAAATGCACACAGGAACATTTTTGGAGATGTCTTGTGGTCTGATGAAACTAAAATTGAACTATTTGCCCATAATGACCATTGTTATGTTGGAGAATAAAGGGAGAAGCTTGGAAGCCTAAGAACACCACCCCAACTGTGAAACACGGGGGTAGCAGCATAATGCTGTGGGGTTGTTTGGCTGCAGGAGTGACTGGTGCACTTCACAACATAGATGGCATCATGAAGAAAGATTATGTGAGAGTACTGAAGTAACATCTCACGATAGCTTGGGTGGAACTGGATCTTCCAAATGGACAATGACCCGAAGCATATTGCGAAACTCGTTACAAAGTGACTAAAAGATAACTAAGTCAATGTTCTGGAGTGGCCATCACAAAGCCCTGATCTCAATCCTATTGAAAATTTATAGGCAAAGGTGAAAAGCCAGGTGCGAGCAAGGCCACCTACATGGCTCAGTTACACCAGTTCTATAAGGAGGAATGGGCCAAAATTCCTACCAACTATTGTGAGAAGCTTGTGGAAGGATATCCAAAATTTTTGACCCAAGTCATACAGTTTAAGGGCAATGATAACAAATACTTATGAAAAGTCTGCAAACTTTTGATTTTGAAGAAAGTAATGAAAATTCCTTAAACTATGTTCTCTCTCTCTCTCATTATTCTGGCATTTGGCAAATATAAATAGTTTGGGTTCCTAATTGACCTAAAACGGGTAAGGTTTATTCTGATTTCATGTCAGATAGTGAGAAAAACATGCATATGTGTCTTTTTAGATAGAGTATGCTAATTTCTGGTTTCAACTGTAATAGGACGCAGTAGGTGTATTCTCCTGTCTATGAAGACTTCTCTTTGTAATAAAGATTGTAATTTATGACAGTAAGAAATGAAGGAGATGACAGCGAATTCTAAATACAGTTGTACTGTTCAGCCCTCTTCATCGTCCAAAGCATCATTACTATGCTTTCAGCTTTGTCTGGTGGCTTTACCATTGTACCTTTACAAATTCTCAACCATTTTAATGTTCATACTTTCTTCACAGTCAAGCTAGTTTTCAGCCTTAGGTATATCACTGCTTTTTCATCATTACATTCAAGCACAAAAAAATGATCAAGAGAGCCACTAGTACCTATAGGGAGGAAAGAAAATATTTTTACACCTTACTTTCAAAATTCGATGCATGTACTTCTTTTGATGTTAAATCAAGTAATTTTAGAAAAGTATCCTTCTGTGAAGAAAATAGCACTTAGGCGTCATTCAGATGGTTTTAATACCGTCGCAAATCCAAGCTGGACAGCGGGTCTAATGACCCAAAGTAGCAGAATCATAGAACTCTACGATGCTGTACGTCTGGGTCATTAGAACCATGGGTGAGCTGGGATTTTCTGCTGCACTGAGGCTTTAAACTGCAATCTAAAGGACCTATGGTAAATGCCTCTGCCTCCCATGACTTTTAAAAATGACTTTCTGTTGGTTTACTAATAAATACCTTGTCTGAATGCTTGTTTTTGTGACAGGAGCATTTTAATGTATCCTCACAAAAATCTAACAAGCTAGATGGGTGAGCATGAGGACTTGTGGTGACTTGTATGAACGGGGCTGCGCCATTTTATCGTCGTCCTTTGAGCCAAACTGTCTTAGTCCTGTTCTATAGATGTATGAACCATCGTGCACCAAACCTTGGCGTCTTGTAAGCCAGACACAATACATTTGAATGCGCCAAAGGGCATGTCGCCAAAAATGCGCCAAATGTTGGTGCGAAATTGTCCTACAAATCCAAAACGTGGAGTTTGTGTCTCATGTGACTATGTGTGACTTAAGGAAAGATTTATTGTGGTGGGCTAAGGGCATGTCCCCACTGCACGGTTTTTCGGCCGGTTTTTCAGCCGGTTTGCGGTTTTTCAGACCGCCTGAAAAACCGTCCAAAAATGAGCACAATTGTGCTCTATGGAAAACCCGTGCAGCAGTCCCCACTGCACGGGTTTTGCGGTCCGGCGACAAAACATTATAGAAGCACAATCTTCCGTCTGGTTTTCAGACGGAATCTGTGCTTCTCAATGTGAAGAGGGAGGGCTTTTCTCCGCTCATCGCAGAGAAAAGCCGTGCCCCCCGCGGCTGTGGGGCCGGCGCAAAACAGGACAAATACCGGCCGGCAAACCAGCTGGTATTTGTCCTATGTCGTGGGGATGCGCCCTAAGTACCCTACTTGTCCCTGTTTATGGAATCAAACTGATGCCCTTGGCAAGTATATAAGAACATGACAGACCCGTGAGCTTGCACTAAGTCCCTGGCTGAGAAGACATCCACTCAGCACCCGGCATCAGTGAGCATTTACCAGATTGTGGATGGGTCCCCTGACCTAGAGGATCAGATGCCCCGTTCATCATTGATCGGGCATCAAAGAGGTTAAAGGGGTTGTCTCATTACATCGATTCATCTTACCGCAGACCTGTTTTCTCGGTTTCAATTTTGAATTCAGTGTTTACTGGTTTCTTCTGGCCTGCAGTGATGTGCTGCTGAGGACATCAGGTCTGTAGCTATAGCGACCAGCCCTGGCAGCCTATCAGGAGGGATCGAACAGGACTGTAGCTTTAGCGACCTGAGGAATTGATGCAGCCCATACAAGAGGGGATATCTAGGAATGAGTAGGACACTGTTAATGAACACATATTGCAAAGTGACTTGTTTTTGCAAAATCTTTAACATAAAAACCAATCCTTGTGGTGAGACAACCCCTTTAAATAGCTGTACAAATATCTAATAATCTACAGTATGTAAGATGATGCTTTAAGGTTTGGAGAGACACACCTACACTCTTTCAGCTGATTCCTTTTATGTGATATCCCACAAGTGTCAGTAAATGATCTGCAAATGTATTATCTAATTACCAGTTTTGCAACTTTATGCCTAAGCTATCTATCTAGGATTTTTTGGTGGCGTTGGAAATCACATATTCTGTGGGGTTGTTTGTTAGTGATTATCAATAAAATATTTTCAGGCTTGTTCAATGTTCAGTTACTTAAATGTAAAAAGCATGCATTACCAAAATGCTATGTATAATAGCATTCTTACATCTTCTGAAAAAAAAAATCTGTTTTCTATTTTCCCTTAACCTTGATCAAATGAAAATGGTTCTTTGCTCTCAACGCATCCCCTTAGTTCTTTAATATTTCATACAAATGTTTATTTTTCAATCAGTATTCTGCAGTCTGAGCCATTAGTTATGTACTTCCAACAGACACGCACAATATTTTTAGAATTCCATTTAACCCCTTAAAGGGGGTGTTCCCATCTCAAACATTGATGACATATTGACAGAATATGACATTAATATCTTATAGGTGCGGGTCCAAGACCTATCTTGGAAATGTGCCCCCAAAAAATCTCCATTCAGAAAAGAGAGTTGTTTGCACTTGCATACTGCTTTTCATTATTTTCTTTGGAAGTTCTGCATACAGGGGAGCGGTTTGTTCGGCTAAACTTGGAACTCCCATAGAACAGAACAGAGAGTAATCTACAAACACGACCCATTCTCATTTCTGAACGGGCTCTTTCATGGGCCCGTTCTTGAGATAGGTGCAGGTCCCACCTCTGGGGAACGGATCGATCCTATTGATATGCCATGAATATTTCAGTTGGAGCAGTCCTTTACAGGAGTTTTCTCCTCACTGTGCAGTGGCACAACCACAGCCAACTTAAGAATCACACATGCTATTCAGACTGTGGGCAGGTGTTTAACAGTGATTGAAACATAGCTCTGCTGTTCCTATCTATTCTTGTTACACTGACAACGAGTGCAAGAGATTTATACAGAGATATAAAGTACATGACACCAGGCTGCAAAGCTCTAAAGAGTGTTTACTTAGCTAAATGAAAGAATTTCAAAGTCTGTTACTAGTGATAAGACTCAGCAGGAGGTAACTCACCATGGTTGTAGTGGATGACTGACAGAAGCTTAGACCAATGAGAGATGAAAATGAGAGCAGGGAGAGGTGGGAGAGAGATGGTCATAATCCGAAATGTGTTGTTTAAGAGGAGATAAAATATTCTTTATCTCCTGACCAAAGAAAAATCAACAATGCAAAGAAAATGTAAAATAATCTTCAATTACCTATCCCTACATGTTAAAAAGCTAATCATTGTAGTGAGAAAATACCTTTAAAGCCCAAGAATATTTTTCCAATTTTTCATTACCACCTTCCAAAAATTATAACGTTATTACTTTTCCACATAGCTGTATGAGGGCTTACTTTTTGAAGGCTGAGTTGAATTTTTTTAATGACATTATTGTGGGATGCATACAACTTATTCATTTACTTTTATTAACTCTGTTTCGGGGGACTGAAGAAAACTAACTCCTTAGGGACCAAGCAATTTTGTTTTTTGCATTTTGTTCATCGTCGCATTATTAAGAGCTGTAACTTTTTTATTTTTCTGTTGACACAGCCATATTTAGGCTTGTTTATTTTAAGAATAAATTTACTTTTTAATGGCACCATTTTGTGGTATATACGAGTTATTGATTCACTTTTATTGACTCTTTCAGGGAGGAAAGGGAAGAAAAGTAGTAATTTCACTACTGGTTTTTGAATTGTAAATGTATGCCATTTAACAAGCTATGATAACCTTATTTTATGGGTCAGTATGATTATGACAATATCAGAATTATATAGTTTTTAATTTTTTTTTCCACTTCTGCACAACAATAATTTTTTTTAAATAAATAATGTAGACTTGGTGTCTTCGTATTTTCTGTGACAGATCTGTATAGAAGGTTGTTTTTTTGCAGGAAGACTTTCAGTTCTTTGTGGTACCATTTTTTTGTATACATAAAATTTTTTAACCTCTTGCTATTTTTGTTTTCTATGGAAAAAATGTAGCAAAAAAATTAAAATTTTGCCATTTTTTTATTTCATTTTTTACCCTGATTACCAAGTAAGGTAAATAATGTGATAATTTCATAATTTGGGTCATTATGGCTACAGCAATACCAAATATGTATAAGTTTTATTTATTTTTATTTTTTTTCCATAGATAGGGAATTTGTTACGCAAAAAATGAGAATTTCTTTTTTTTTTTTATCTTACATGGACAATTGTCTCGCTAGGGAACTTAAACATGAAATTATTTGATTGCTGATATAATACATCACATTTCTTACATAGTGCATTATATTATATCTGTCAGTGTAAAGCTGCCAGGCATCCTACTGGACCCTACCTCTGGCAGGGCCTAAAAACCAAACATGGAAGGCAGAACTGGGAGCCTTCCACAGGTCCCCGGCAACATGTAAAACCTTCATCTCCCGGGGAACACATTGCATGGGATGACAATTGGGTTAGAAAGGGAACACCCTTCCTCTAAAACCACTTAGATGCAATGGTCACTGCAGCACCTAAAGATTTAAACAGCTTGCATCCACTCCTTGCCATCAGAGCGGGGTCATCCGACACCTGAACCCCTGATGCATCCAGCACAAGATACTAATGCTAGCTCATTTTTACCCTACCGAAAAAAGACGTTTGGTGTTTCTTAGGGGGTTAAAAACATTTTAATTGCTTTTTAAATTTGCAGTGCAGGACAAACAATGTGTGGGTGGGCATGATTACATGGATATCAAAAGTATATTGGTTTTTATGTCTTTTTCACAATAAAATATCGGTCAGATTCTGATTAAAAAATCTGGATGGTATTTTGACATCTTGTATGTGGTTTTGGGGGACGGTTCTCTCCGCAGTTTGTGGATTTGCCCGTCTATTTCAACCACTAACATGTACATCTTCTGCCTGAAAACCGGGTGGAAGAATGAACATGTTCTAAGCTTTTCATTACGCCGGTGGTGTCAAAAACCGTCCGGCGGTAAATCCGTGCAGTGTGGACTGCTGCACGGATTTTCTATTTATTTATTTTTTTAACTGTAGATTTTTATTTTATTGAGAGGTAATAAAAAACACAGAACATTATGATATGTCAAATAACATTAGGAAGATAGCAGTAATGTTTCAAATTTGGAACATAGAGACCAAGATGAAGTACCTTCCACATAAGTCTAATAGTAAAAGCCAAAAGTAGATTAGAACTATAAAGAAAAAAAAACAAAGCCTCTTAAGAAATTCCACTTCTAAAAAAGGATAAAATCTTAACAATAAATGACAAAGACAAGGGAACTCGAGGACAGGACACAAGGGGGTAAAGAAATCCCAGGTAGAAGCCTGCAGTCCAGCACAACTTTCAAAATTAGTTATAGATCCTGAGTGATGCAGTAAAGATCCCATGGTTTCCAAATAGCGTCAATTGGGTCAATTTTATTATGTGACGTAGCTCTAAGGATATCCATGTGTCTCATCTCTCTCAAACGGGCACATAAATCTAATTTAGTGGGAGCAGAGGTTTGTCTCCAAAATTTTGCAAAGAGACACTTAGCGGTAGTTAAAATATGAAGAGACCGTCTGCCTGACTTGCGCCCTAAAGAAGAATGGGGAATGTTAAGCAGAAAGTGCTGCGGAAGGAGAGGAACCGTAACCTGTGTAAGATCATATATCAAGGATTGCACTATCCTCCAGAAATGTCTCACCCCCCTACAATCCCAAAAGATATGCTGAAGGGTGGCCCCTACTTCCCCACATCTCCAACAACAGTCCGGGATATCTGGCTTCAATCTATGCAATAGGGCCGGTGTGTGATACCAGTACATGAGTGTTTTGTATTGGTTTTCCTTAGTCTGAATTGAAAAGGAGGAGTATGCAGCCTGTCTCCAGATTGATTTCCATGTATCCCGGGGAATAGAAAACCCACGATGCTCGTCCCATTTAACCATATAGTTATGTACTAGGGATGATTCTGAACAGGGCCACTATACAGGGGGTGCAGGGGGTACTCCTGTATGGGGCCTGATGAAATAAGGGGCCCGCGGCAAGCAGGCCCCTCATTTCACATTACAGAATAGAGCTCGGCGCATCTGAGCGCGAGCTCTCCATGGGACCAGGACGCCGCCCGATGGCAGCCGGCGAGTGTCACTATAGGGAGAGGGCCCGCGCTGCTGGGAGGGGGTACGCGCTCCCGGCCACAGCTGCGCTCCGCCTCCTATACACAGGGAGTTGGTACTTACATGTCCTGAGCGCTGTAGCCTGAGCCGGCCCTCCTCCTCTGTCTGTGGGCGGGATGCAGAACAACGTGAATCCGTGATGCACCGCCCCTCCGGGAGGGGCCTCACAAATTTAAATTCTTCTGCATCCCGCCGCTGAGCAGTACAGCCCGCAGCACAGATAGAGAGCGGAAGTCCCTGCTCCGGTTACAGTGCAGGACATGTAAGTACAAAAACCATGTCTGTGAACGCACGGTGCAGCTGTGACCGGGAGCCGGACCTCCTCCCAGTAGTTCTCCTTGCCCCTTTCTCCCCCCAGCCCTGCACCTCAAGTGGAGGGGCCCCTTTCTCCCCCCCCAGCCCTGCACCTCAAGTGGGGGGCCCTTCTCTCCCCCCCAGCCCTGCACCTTAAGTGGGGGGCCCCTTTCTCCCCCCCAGCCCTGCACCTCAAGTGGGGGCTCCTTCTCCTCCCAGACCTGCACCTCATGTGGGGGTCCCTCCTCCCCCCAGCCCTGCACCTCAAGTGGGGGGCCCTCCTCCCCCCAGCCCTGCACCTCAAGTGGGGGGCCCTCTCTCCCCCAGCCCTGCTATCAAGGTGGGGGAGCAACCTCCTCCCCCCCAGCCCTGCATCCTCGTATTGGGGGGCCCCTCCTCCCTGCATCCTCATGGGGAGGCCCAGGTTTGTGGGGAGCCTCCTTCTACCCTGCAGCCCTGTCTCCCTGCCCCCCACCCGCAGCCATGTGTCCCTGCCTCTGCCCCACAGTCATGTGAGAGGGCTCCATAGCCATGTGTCCCTCCAGCCGTGTGATTTGGCTATGTACCCACCCACGCCTCTGGCTGCCCGGCTACCTACCTCTCTGGCTACCTACCTCTCTGGTGGGTAGCAGGTAGTAGTACCTGCTACCCACCTACTTGGCTACCTGCCCTTCTACCTATGGGAGATACCCTTACCTGCCCACTACCCAGCTACCTACCTACCTTTGGGGGGACTATATAACTAACTACTAGGGCACCAAGGGAGTAATTATTACCATTTGGGGCACTATGGATGGGAAGTTTGTACTTAGGAGGGCGGGCACCGGTAGGAAGATGATAAAAAAAAAAAAGTGAGGAGTCTCAGGTGTTTGTGTTGTGAATTCTGCAGGGATGGGTTGTGACAAGTCATCATAGCGGTCTGGAGTGAACGCAGAAGAAAAGGGACCGTGAACGGCTCATCAGACAAGACGTCACCTGTGAGTCACTAAATGTAACTGTACTATGTGTGGAGCACCTGTGTACACCTGTATCTACCACTATATGGTCACTGTATGCCAGTAATATTAGTCTTATTGCAATGAATTTTATTCATTGACAGTATGATGGTATTATTCAACATCTTTTTGGTGATGACATGTGGTGATGATGTGGTGGTATTATATGGTCTTTGTATATTGTTGTTTTTTCGGCAATATTGGTCTTGGTATACTGGTTTGATCAGTAATAGTGGTGATAGTGGTGATCATGTGGCCGTATTTGTTGGGCCGAACAATACAGATAAACTGTACGTTGTAAAATCCAATAAGAACTAAATCTAAAAACAATGGCGCAGTCGAATTTTTTCTGGGGGCGGGGCAATGGAATTGCTGGGGGCAGTGCGATGGGGATTTTGGGGGCGGGGTCTGTGGGGGGCCCAGACATTTCAGCTGTATGGGGCCTTGAAACTTCTGTTGGTAGCCCTGAGTCTGAAGGGGAGTCAATCAGCAATTGATATATTGCTGAGATTAAGCCTTTGGAGGAGACCCCAGCCCGAAAAATCTTCTCAAAAGCCGTGGATTGGGAAACTATATCAGATTTTAGAACAGAATGCATAAAATGCCTAATCTGTATATAGGAGTAGTCCGCGGATTAAGGCAAATTGTAGGAGGACCTTAAGTCCTCGAACTTCTTCAATTTTAAAGTGCTGTAGTCCACCAGATCCGCAAATCGAAACAAATTACATACAAACAACGGCCTCAACCTCTCATTGGGTGACCCATCCATAAGCAGGGGATGGAAGACAAAGGAGGTCATAGAAGAGGCCTCTGAAGACAATGCGAATTTCTTGTGGCATTTCCTCAAGATGTCTCTGGTAAGAATTATGGAATACAATAATGGTATATCAAATTTGTGAGAGGAGGTAGCCCAGAGTAGGGAATTGGGATGAACAGGAGCCACAGTCAATGCATAGATGGCAGACTTATTTAGTTAAAACAGTATCAAAAATTTATTATAAAGTTCCAATAATTACAAGATTCAACAACACCAGCTTGTTACTTGCGATTATTGTGGATGGCACTCCATAGTTGGAGGCAGAAGTAGAGTCAAAGACGCATATTCATGTTGCAGTACTGCGACCGCATAGCCTGGCTACTCCATCTTGGAGTGCAGCAATTCCTGACAGGCGGGCGTGGCGCAGGGCGCGCAACGTTTCGGGGGACCTCCCCCTTTCTCAAGCATGCGCTGCTAACTTACCCTCTGCTATTTATAGGTAAGTGCAAAAGGTTGTATACTGCATAAACGCCAAATCTAGCTTAAAGATCCTATACTGGCACCTATAAGAACGCTCTAAGTCCCCAACTTTCGTTCATCCCAGCTGGCGCAAGTGTGTTTAATTCATAGATCCATCTCGCTTCTAGAGAAGATTTTCGATCAATTGTCCCTCTCTCACCTCAACCTCTCTAACACAGCCATATCAATTCTGATAACACTTTGGTTATTCTCCTATAAAAAGTGGTCTAGCGGACGCTCGTCTCTCCAATTTCTTATTCGCCTTCTCTCTTTTCTACAGTCTAGTCATTCAATGCTAGCCTGAAGTTACTCCGATGCTCATTGAGCCTAGTTTTTCACACTCCGCATTGTCTGTCCCATATGCTCTCCGCAGGGGCACTTAAGATATAAATCGATTCTTGTATCGTCAATGTGAACGCTCTTTAATCGGGGATTTTCTTACATTAGAGGGATGTGTAATATTGGACCCCGAATCACCACACTGCTCAGTTCTGACAATTAGCACAAGGGTAAGCCCTTTCTTTCTGGATTTATGAATAATTCTTAAATGTAGGTTTTTTTTACCTCGTATGTCACTTTGGACTATTGGCTACCTATTTGTACGGTCCTTACGGTAGATAAAGAATGGCTGATCTTTAAATAATTTGCCAAATTTATTATCACTCTTCAATATACTCCAATGTTTTTTGATTATTCTTTTAATCATTTCACTGTGGGTGTTATAGGTACTAACATATGCAAGTTTGCCCTCATCTTCCTTTTTCTGATGCCTACTAAATTAAACGGAGCGATCTTTTTCTCCTATATCTCGTGCTATCGTTTCCATTTTTGTTTTATCATATACTCTTTCAACGAATTTTTTTAATAATCTTCTGACTTTTTTATTTATCTATTTTTTTTAGTAGAACAGATTTTTTTTACACTAGTGAGATGTCATTTCACAATACCATCAAATACTTTTGGTGAATGATAACTTTTTTATGAAGGACATTGTTCTTTTCAATTGGTTTAGTGAATAAACTAGTGGAAAACCCATCATAAGTCTTTCTGATTTCAACATCAAGGTAGTGGGTGACATTCTTGTCCATAGTGGCAGTGAATTTAATTAAAGGAATGTTTCTATTTATATTCTCACTAATGTTTCATTCTCTTTTTCAGTACCTCTAACAGGACAAATGTCAGCCACTTACCGAAACCAGGCCACCACAACGTTGTAGCCTTGAGTCTTTTGGATGCATTGTCTTTCTAGTGCCGCCATAAACGTGCTGGCATAACTGGGCGTTTCAACGCTGACCCAGTATGTTAAACATGAACGTATCCCGAGGGGATTAAGAAGCCCGATACAGCCCATACTTATGCAAGATGATCCTATCTACCGTGAACGCTGGTACGCTATCAGTAACCATTACTCCACTGAACTGATGTATCTGACTATACAAAGATTACAGATCAATATAAAAAAAGTCAGAAATGAGATTACATCTATTGATGAGGAGTTTAAAAAAGCCTCTACTGAAGAATGATATGAACAGGTGTACCAGGAGTTGACCACACAGACAAAATGAAACTACAACTTTTTCAGAATAAATTAAGAAAATTCGAGTGAGATAGCAGGGATTACCTACATAACCGTATATATACATGGGATGAAGATCGTGCTAAAACTAGATATAAAAAAGAGAAAATGAGGAGATCTAATAATGATGAGAGCAGCACTGAATCTGAAGGTGCAGTAGCCACTAACCGTATGCAGCTAAGATCCATTACAAGAAAAAATTCTAAGGCATCTGATTTTTTAGACCAACGAAATCAAAGTCTGGAAACGGACTCTGGAGGCAGCTCTGGCGCAGGCCCGCATGAAAAACGCAGTACCGCAAAAACAAAGAAAAAATGAAGATCCAGGAACAACAGGAGACAGGGGGACTGTTGGTTAACATTTCTCATAAGGAACTGACTAGTGCCCAAAAAGCGATAATTGATAGAGGACTGAATTTTGTCCAGTTATTTGAATTGTCTTCATTTGATTTCAATGTGGAGTTTTTTACATGTTGTGGGCTAAATACGTATGAATTGTTTTTCAGGATACATCAAAAATAAGGGGTGGGAGTAGTGAGATCCCAAGAAAATTGTATTAGAGTAGCAACTTTTACCCGGAGGTTAATAGTATTGCTTTAGATGCACTTATACAAGTGGTAACATCAGAAGTTTTAGAGAAGTGGGATAGTTGTGATAATAGAAAGAGAAATAATATCACTAAAGAAGAAGTACAAGCTTTGCAACAGCTCAAGAAAGATGGTTCCATCATGGTTAAAAAAGCTGACAAGGGGGGGGGGCACCGTTGTCCAGGATAGAACGCAGTATATTAATGAGGCCCATATGCAGTTAAGTGATCATACAGTTTATAAAAAACTTGACGAAGATCCAACTGTAAAGTATAGGCAAATGATTGAGACAGTGCTTAGTGAAGCTTTAGAACAAAACCCAAAATTCATTACTGTAAAATAAAGATATGTTAACATGTAAATATCCGCGTACTCCCATCCCTATATCTTGTACCAAAAATACATAAGTCCCTTACTGAGCCCCCCGGACGACCTATCGTCTCGGGGATAGGCTCCTTGCTAGAGCCAATAGCCATATACGTTGATTCATACTTACAGAAAGCGGTTAAGAGAGACATACACTCATTGAGAGATACAGGCCAATTCTTACGGGTACTAGAGTCAATGTCAGATATAGATACCTGTATTATGTGTACTCTGGATGTTAGATCGTTATTCACTAACATCCCTTATACAGAGGGAATGCAGGCTGCAAGAGAAGCATTAGGAGAGGACCCCACACTCACTAACAAAAAAATTAATTTTTTGATGATGTTGTTGGATATAGTTCTCACTAAGAATTATTTCAGATTTAGGGAAGATATATACCTGCAGATACAAGGCACCTCTATGGGGTTAGTTGTGCCCAGTTATGCCAACACGTTTATGGCGGCACTAGAAAGACAATGCATCCAAAAGACTCAAGGCTACAACGATGTGGTGGCCTGGTATTGGTATGTGGATGACATTTTTGTCCTGTGGAGAGGTACTGAAAAAGAGATTGAAACATTTTTTGAGAATATTAATAGAATACATCCTTTAATTAAATTCAGATCAGCCATTCTTTATCTACCGTAAGGGACGTACAATAGGTAGCCAAATAGTCCAAAGTGACATACGAGGTAGAAAAAAACCTGGGGCGACATGTATGAATGGGCTTTTCGCCTGTTTTTTGGAGTAAACAGCGCCTCCCGGCCCGAATCCCCCTGTCGGACGCAGGGATGCAGTGTTAGGCGCAGCGTTCGCCACTTTCAGCTGCGCCCCGCATGTAAAGGGCGGGCAATGGGTGCGGTGTGGGCGCGTTGTAGGCGTTCTGGGGCGGGACGCGGTGCGTCGAAAACCCAGAGGAATGTTCGATCGCGGCTCGCCAAAGCGCGCCGCAATGCGCGCTCTGCAGCTATGACAAGCAGACCTAGTTTTATTTTGGTCTAAATGCTCGGCGGAGGCGGAAGTGAAGAAGAACGGAACATGCGAGGAAGCATACAGGAAGATAGGACCAGAAATTTCGCGACTCAGCTCCGTGCAGCATGGAGTATGATTCCAAATAATTTGCCTTTATACAAGGCGAAAACATTCTCAGAAAAGGCTCAAACCTCAAAAAAAAAAAAAAACACTTTCCAAAAATCAGGTATAGCGCTATTTCAAGAATTCGGATATTGAAATTGCCGGGAAATACAGTAATTCAAATTCTGAAAGCTATTCTCATTGGTCTCGGCAGAAAAAACGGCCAATCAGAATAGGAGCGGACAGTGAACCATTAAACTATGGAGAACTAATTGACCAATCAGAATCAATGGCGGGGACAGTTCAAAATACACTAAAAAATGCAGAATGGAGTGATTGGCTAAGCTAGGAGGGGGCTTGGCTATCTCGGCCAATCAGAATAGGAAGCGGACAAAGACCCATTATAGCCTTTGAGAGTTTCAACAATCAAAATCAAGGCGGGACAGTTCAAAATACAGTAAAAAGGCCGAAAAAGAGCTGATTGGCTGAGCTAGCGTGGCTTAGCTATCCCAGCCAACCAGAGGCGAGCAACTTCTCCCATTGTTGTCTTGGAGATGGGCTGGGGTGTGTAATGCAATCTCGGCTCTCATACGCCGTGTGGCATGGTGTATGAATAAAAAAAATCATTTTATTAAGTGTAAAAATATCCCTCTGAAAAAAGAGCTGAAACATTTATAAACATAAATCAATTCATCGAACAAGCGTTTGTCGCCGAGACCGGCGCTACATCGGCAATTGCAATAGAGAGTATTGCCAGGAAATACAGTAATTCAAATTCTGTAAGCTATTCTCATTGGTCGGCATAAACAGCAATCAGAATAGGAGTGACAAAGGACCCATTATAAGCTATGAGGAGAATTGGACAACAGAATAGGAGCGGCAAAGAACCCGATTATAAGCTATGGAGGAGAATTGACCAATCAGAATAGGAGCGACAAAGACCCATTATAGCCGATGGAGAAGTTTGAACCTATCAAAAATCAAAGGCGGACAGTTCAAAATACAGTAAAAAATGCAGAAAAGAGGTGATTGGCTTAGTAGTGGTGGCTTGTCATTCCCAGCCAATCAGAGCGCGAGCGACTTTCCCTTTGTAGTCTATGGAGGAGGAGTGCGCAATGCAATCTCGGCGCTCAGCGCTGTGGCGGCGTGGAGTATGATATAAAAATCATTTTTATTAAGTGTAAAACAATTTTCTCAGATAAAGCGCTGAATTCTCTAAAAAATAAATCAGTTAAATCCCGAACAACGCGTTTGTCGCCGAGACCGGCGCTACATAAGGAATTGCAATAGAGAGAATCGCGGGAAATACACTAATTCAAATTGTTTAAGCTCTTCTGATTGGCTGGTTTATGCCGACCAATCAGAATAGGAAGCGACAGTGGTGCCATTATATCCTATGGAGGAGAATTGACCATCAGAATAGGAGCGAAAGGGACCCATTATACCTATGGAGACAAAATTGACCAATCTATTCAGGAAGGACAGTTACAAATACAGTAAAAGGCCGTAACGAGCTGATAGGTGAAGCGGCGGGGCTGTCCAGCTTAGCCAATCAGAGCGCGAGCTACTTTCTCATAGGTTCTATGGGGAAAGAATTTCCGAGCGAGCTCTGTGATTGGCTAATAGTTAAAAAGGCACGGTTATTTGGACCTAGGGAGAGGCGAGCGGACGCTCTATGGGTTTTCTAATTGCAATTGAATTAAAAACTGTACATGGCCGAAATCAAATGATAAGATACAGATGTTGTTCCCGATGTGTATATTAAAATGAATAATAATTATGGTGGGTAACAGAAAAAAATATTATTCAATAAAAATCATGTTTATTTCTTTATTTTCGTTATTCAAGGATCAATAGTATGGGTGCAACGAAAATAAAGAAATAAACATGATTTTATTGATGTAACATTTGCCAGGCTATGCGGTCGCAGTACTGCAACATGAATATGCGTCTTTGACTCTACTTCTGCCGCCTACTATGGAGTGCCATCCACAATAATCGCAAGTAACAAGCTGGTGTTGTTGGAAGTCTGTATTTATTGGACTTTTAATAAATGTTTGTTATGTTTGCAATAAATAAGTCTGCCATCTATGCATTTACTGTGTGACGAGGGTTGAGGAGCCTTCATAAAGCAGACTAGTTTGGAGCGGCTCTAAAATTGTTAATAGCTACGCTGTGGAAACAATTATGAACAGGAGCCATCCACAGCTTCCCTATCTCCATCCATCTCGAGTATGCGAACATAGCCGACCAAGATGGAATAGCTCGGAGCTGAGCAGCCCAATAATATTTCACAATATCAGGAATAGATAGTCCCCCGTCCATCCTGCCTGCCACCAGCACAGTTTTAGGAATCCTGTGTCTCTTATTCCCCCATATAAAGTGAATAAGATCTGATTGTAAGGACCTAAGGATTTTAATGGGAATAGGGATTGTGAGTGTCTGAAAGAGGTACATTAATTTTGGGAGAACAGACATCTTAATTGCCGCTATATGACCAAATACAGATATATAGTGTTCAGCGGACTTACGTTTTCCGGATCTTACGTCTGTCCCCTAGTTACGATGGGGTACCGGAATCGACGCAGCAGGAAAAGCTGACACCCAAGGGGCGTGTGGTGTCACAGGTGCTGCTGGTGGCCCGGCGCTGTCAGCGATCTTCACAAGCTGCATGCGGACTCCTGGAGCTCATGCAGCTGACTCTCCGGTCCCCGTCGGCGCCCGGGCACCAGATGGGATCGCTTCAGCTATATGCGACTCCTCCCGGAGCACATAGAGCAGAAGCCTCTATTGCGGAGCAGAGAGTGAGCGCTCCCTGCTCCGCAATAGGAACTCCGGAAGGCCGCAGCCGACATGCGACTTGAGTCTCGGAACTAGGCAGCGTACGGATTTCACACGCTGCCTGCAGTGGCTGATAACAGCACCGGCCTGTGCGGATGACGGTGCCGGAAGGTGAGCAGCGGGGGACTGTGGTGGAGTATCTGTGTTTGTTATTTAAAATAAGCCCTATCTATACCTGCCGATGGGGGACATAAATGCCTATGGTGGACATAACTGCCTACTGGGGACATACCTGCCTATGGGGACATAACTGCCTATGGGGGACATACCTACCTATAGGGGAACTATACCTGCCTATAGGGGAACTATACCTGCCTATGGGGGACATACCTGCCTATGGGGGACCTATACCTGCCTATGGGGGACATACCTGCCTATGGGACATACCTGCCTAGGGGACATAACCACCTATGGGGACATAACTGGTCTATACCTGCCTATTGGGGAAATTATGCCATGCCTAAACCTGCTATGGGGGTCCTATACTATACCTGCTATGGCGGGACTATACTGCCGCTAAACTGCTAGAGGGACATATAACTGCCATGGGGGACATAAACCTGCTTTGGGGGACCTCTACCTACCTATACCAGCTATGGGGGACCTAGACCTGCCTATACCTGTTATGGGGGACATATACCTGCTGAGGGGGACACCTATTCATGCCTATGGCTGATATGAGGGACCTATACCTGCCTCTGAGGGGATATATACCTGCCTATAGCTGCTAAGGGTGACATATAACTGCCTATACCTGCTATGGGGGGTCATATACCTGCACTATAATTACACACCATACACACCCTAATTTACAACAATACATGTATAAATATACTGGTGCGATTACATACAAATTCAACTAAGAACGAACCTACAGTCCCTAACCCGTATGTAACCCGGGGACTGCCTGTACAAAGTTTGTTCCATTTGTCTGATGGTCTTTTAATATCTATTAGTAGCTTAGAGAAGTTATGCTTAAAAAGATAGAAATAGACTCCTAGATACTTCAGATGATGAGGTTGCCAATAATAGTTAAAATTGGCTTTTAAGTGGGAGAGTAACTCAGCAGGTAAATTAATCGGTAAAGCTTCCGTCTTTGAGGAATTAATTTTATACCCGGAGGGGGTACCGAACCAAGATAAGAGGGAATGTAAATTTGGGAGAGACACTATAGGGTTGGTTAATGTTAAAAGGACATCATCCGCATATAAGGATATTTTAAATTCTTTATTTCTTATTGCCACAGCCAATGGCTCTATACATAAGGCAAAAAGAAGTGGGGAAAGTGGTGACAGAGGGCAACCCTGCCTAGTAACATTTTTGAGGTTAATCAAGCGAGTGTTAGCATGGGGGAGTCGGATACTGGCTGTGGGGCAAGAACAGAGCCTCTGAAGTGCGCTAACAAAGGAGCCGGAGATGCCGAACATACTCAGCGTTTGAAACATGAAAGGCCAGCTAAGACGATCGAAAGGCTTTTTCAGTGTCCAAACTAAGCATCATCATGGAATCCCTCTTCCTATTTATCCCCTTCTTGTCGACATGGGATGAAACTCACTTGATCCTGATTTATTAGCTGCAGTAGAAAGAACGAGAGCCTATTTGCCAAAATTTTAGTAATTATTTTTAGATCCGCATTCAGCAGAGCTATCGGCCTGTAGCTAGCGCACTCCAGGGGATCCTTATCTGGTTTAGGTATTAGTGTAATATAAGAGTGGATTTAACGGGTGGCGCCGCATCCCGGTCCGCAAGCGCACCCGTGTCCCTTTCTCCGGGCCCCCGTGCTACTGGCCGCGGGCGCACCCGCTCCATCCAGTTACCTGACCGCGCTCCTGTCCTGCTCTCTCCCCCTGCCGGCCGGAATGCGCATGCGCGCGCCCCCGTTCATGTAAATTTAAAGGGCCAGCGCGCCGGAAATTGGTTAATGTGCGGGCGTTAACCTATATAGGTTTATGGATGCACTTCATTCCCTGCCTGGGATCTTTGTTTGATCGTGCCCCTAGATGAAAAGATTATTGTTGTTCTTGTCTCTGCGTGTTCCTTGTCCGGGGGCGGAGCGGCTCCCGCGAAAAATCCCTGCTGCAGGGCCTGGCATTGGCTCACTTACCACGTCCACACTTTGTGCATGCTGCTCCTGCCTGTCCAGGCCGCCGTCGCGGTTACTCTCTGCTTAGGGGCGAGCGCGCAACGGGCTGGTCTGGATTTAAAGGGGCCAGCGCCCGGTAATTAGTCTATTGCGGCCGCTGGTCCTATATAAAGGATTGCGCCCCCTGCACTCTCTGCCAGATTGTTGGTGTGCGTTTGAAGAGTATAGAGAGTATTGGGAGTTCTGTTTGATTACTCTGTTAACCAGTCCGTTCGCTACGTTTCCTGACCTTGCCTGTTTGTGCCTGCCCTGGACTGTCTGCCTGTATCTCTGCTAGAACCTCTGCCGCCTTACCCTGACCTTCTGCCTGTCCCCGATACGTCTCTGGATTAGATTCATGTTACATGCTTTACCGGCCGCATAGCAAGCTAGTCACGTTCAGGGGTAGCGACCTGGTTGCCTTATGCCGCAGCAAGTCACCATCCCGCTGTTGCGGCGGGCTTCTGGGTGAATACCGTGGGGCTACTTAGACTCGTCCCTGGCGTGGCTTAACTATCATCAGCTTGCGGTTGGTCCAACGAAATCCACAACCCGTTACGGTTACAATCTGGCATGGATTCTGCCAGGGCTACTTTTACCTGAGCTCTGGACGTTCACGTATCGAACAAGCATTTTGGCCTGCTCACGGCCATGATGCAGAAACTTGCGGCTACTCACTACCTCGCCTGCCAGCTGGCTTACCGCCACGCCGGCAATTGTGCTCCGGCACGGGACCTTCTCTGCATCTAATAATTTTGACGCTTTCTCACGCTATGACGGTGACCCCAAGAAGTGTCGTGGTTTTAATCAGTCAATGCTCCATCCACATGAGATGTTGGGCACAATTCCATACCGAGCGGGCTAAGGTGGCCTTCAGATAATTAGCCTCTTATCGGGTGAAGCCTTGGCTGGGCCATGCGCGATGGGACTGAGGTGATCCATTGACGGCAAATCTGCAAACCTTTCTCCAGGAGTTCTCTTGTGGCGGTTCTCTGACTTCTTCATTGGGGTATGAATGGTGCGCCCAGGGTCACTCTCGCACCTAGGGCTCGCAGGAGAGGGCATCACTAGGTTATCCGTGAGGACTTCTTCCCGCCCCTGACCATTCCCGTTACTATGTCGAGTGTGCCGGACAGACCATTCAAGCCACCGCCTTCCTGTTCGGGGTCCGATGGAGATTTTTTCAGCCATGCGCTGGTGTCCAAGTTTCGTCTCCGGTGCCCCTCTGCAGAAACCCTTGTTCATCTCTTCCGTCCTGGCGAATGCCTAAAGGACGCTACTTCGGTTAGCACTGCGCCCCTCAGTTGCAGATTGGCGCTCTAACAAGGAGACTCTGAGATCCTTTCATGCCTCCGCTCCTACTTGAAATCCTCTGAGCCTCCATTTGTTGCAAGACCTAGCTTCCGATCTTAGACTGAACAGGGCGAGATTATCCGTTGGGGTCCCACGTGCCTCCGCACGATGTCTTCCGGTACTCCGTCCAAGCTCCAGTCCCGCCATCTGTAAAGTCTCGAAGCCTCTGCCGGGTCTGCCCGCTCCTTACCCAGGTTTAGCAAAGTCTTTTCTGAAAGACAGGCCGAAACTCATTCCCCCGCACTGGGCCGTTAGACTGTCCTATTGACCTGACCTGGTAGTACTCCTCCTTGGGCGGAATTCTCTTATAATTCACTAGATCGGAATACCACATGGGCCTCTCCTGTTTTGTTGTGTTTGGGCTACATCCCCGCCCGCCCCACCCTCTGGCTACCTCGTGTCATGTTCCTGCCGTGGATGCCCAAGTGCGTGACATCAAGGCACTCTGGCAAGCCACACGACAGGCCCTTCTACGGGCCTCCGCTCGCACCAAAGTCCAGGCCGACAGATTTGTTTCAAGGTGCCAAGTATAAGTTAGGCCCTAAGTATTTGGGCCCTTTTGTTGTACTTCGGCAACTAAACCTGGTGTCCTACAAGCTCCGCTTGCCTCCTACTCTGCGTATCCCGAACGCCTTCCATGTTTCGCTCCTCAAGCCTGTGGTGCTGAACCGCTTCTCCCATGGATCTGTCTCGCCTTCTCCAACGCTGATAACATCTTTGAGGTCAAGGAGGTGCTGGCAGAGAAAACAGTGAGGGGGAAGCGATTCTTTCTGATTGACTGGAAGGGGATCGGGCCGGAGGAGCGTTCGTGGGAATCTGTCACCTGACCTCCTCTCTCAAGTCCGTAAAAAGAGGGGGAGACCTCAGGGGGGAGTGGGTACTGCCATGGGGGCTGGCGCGGGTGCCGCAGCTCCCCGCGACCATCCCCCTGCTGCCGACTCACTTACCCGTCCACGCTTCTGTGCACGCTGCTCCTGCCTGTCCCGGCCGCCACGCGCGTACCCGCTGCTTAGGGCGCGCGCGGGATGGCTGGTCTGGATTTAAATGGCCATTGCACCGGTAATTAGTCTATTTGCAGCCGCTGGTCCTATATAAGGAATACGCCCCCTGCACTCTCTTCCAGATTGTTGGTGTGCGTTAGAGAGTCTAGAGAGTATTGGAGTTCCGTTTGATTACCCGTGTACCAGTCCGTTCTGCTATGCTTCCTGACCTTGCCTGTTTGCCGCCTGCCCTGACCGTCTGCCTGTCTCTGACCACGAACCTCTGACCGCCTGCCCTGACCTTCTGCCTGTCCCCGACTACGTCTCTCGATTATGATTCTGTACCACGCATTACCCCGGCCACCATCGCAAGCAAGTCACGTCAGGGGTAACGACCTGGTAGCCTCACACTGCAGCAACCATCTTCTTTGCGGAGGCTCTGGTGAATCCGGGGGCTACTTAGACCCGCTGCCTGCAGGCTAACTATCATCCTTGCGGTGGTCCAGCGAATCCACCAAAAACCTTAATTCCTGCCCCTTGCCTATTTTTCTCGACTCTGAACCTTGCGCCGCCCCGACCTTGGTCTGTCCCCGTCACGTACCCCCTGGCTGCCCCGCAAGCAAGTCACGTCAGGGGTTTGCGACCTGGGAGACTCCCCCCATAGAAGTCCATCCGCTTTGCAGCGGGGCTCTGGTGAAAAAAGGGCCCAATTTTGTTCCGCTCCCCGGCAGGCTTACATATCGCTTTCGGCGTCCCGGGGTCCACTATCCTGGGGTTACAGTGGAGTATCGGGTTGGGGTAGGGAGGAAAAAAAATTTACAAAGCTCCAGGAGAAATGGGAGCAATTGAGGTTGGACGTTTCAGATTTTCTATTTAAATCAATGTAAAAGGTTGATAGTCGCTTTCAACAGTTTTTTAAATCGAAAAGTCTGTAAAACCAACTGAAAACCCTTGCCGTGGGGACAAGCCCTCAGTCTGTGGTTGAAACAAAGTCAATTAGGCTTCCAGACCTATGTCCAATTTGTGGCTCAGGCAAGGTAATTAAACCTATCTGCTACTTTGGCTGTTGCCCGTGATTGCTCCTAGTATCCTGGCTTTATTCCCTCTTGTTAAACCTGCAGCTTTGAAAGTATTTTGTGGCCGTTTTTCCCGTATTTTTTGCTCCCAATTTGGGTTTTTACACCTTCTGATATTACCTTCCTAGCCCTTTCGACATTTGTTATTTGTTTGTTCGATATCTTCTGTATGCTTTATTGTTCTGTCTGTCTTCCCTATTTGCATTTCATACATTTCTCTGGCGAGGCAAGAGATACCATATGTGTTCTTTTTTCTTGTTGTTGTTGGTTACCTCTTTTTAATGAAAAAATGTGTTTGTCATGGCGGCCGCGGTTCACCGCGGGCCACCCTTCGTCCCTCGCCGGCTCGACTCTTACCTGGCACCCGCTCCGGTGAACGGCGCTTCTGTTCGTCCTGGCCCCCCCCCTTGTGCGCATGCGCGCCCCCTAGCACGGCGCGCGATCGCTGGTTTAAATTTAAAGGGCCAGTGTCCGGTCACAATTGCTTATTGAGGAGCGCTGTCCTATATAATGTTTCCGCCCCCGGGCACCTGTTGCCAGATTGGTTGGTGTGCTCTAGAGTGAGTTTGGAGTGTCCTTGAGTCCGTATTAGCTTATCCGTTTACCAGTCCGTTCCGCTCGTTTCCTGTCCTTGGCCTGGTTTGCGCCTGCCTGACCGTCTTCCGGCCTCTGACCGAACCTCTGCCGCCTGCCCTGACCTTCTGCCTGTCCCGCACTACGCCTTTGGATTACGATTTTGTACCACTCTGTACCCCCGGCCGCCACCGCAGCAGAGTCACGTCATGGGTAAGGACCTGGTAGCCTCCTGCGCATCAGGCAAGTCCATCCCGCGTTTGACGGCGGGCTCTGGTGAAAACCGGGGCTACTTTAGATTCCATTCCCTGTGCGTGGCTTTAACTACCACCGCTTGCGTTGGGTCCTGCGGAGACCACCATACCCCCGTCACAGTACAATCTGGGCCTTGGAATTCCGCCAGGGTACCTGCCGAACTCGGGACGTTACGACGGCCGTCGCCAGCAGAGTTAGCGCATCGACCAGCTCTGCGGCCATGATGCCTGAAACCTTGCGGCCCGCCTGCGCCACTCCACCTTGCGGACCGCTGCCGTCTCACCAGCACCTGTTGCTCCTGCAGCCTCGCTCCTCCTGCCCTGGCACCGGGACCTTCTCTGCATCTGGCCGCTCCCCCGCTCTGCTATGTAGGAGACCCAAGAATGTGCAGAGGTTTCATCAGTCAGTGTTTCGTTTACAATCAAGATGCTGAGACATCAATTTCCCTAGCATGAGCGAGCTAAGTCGCCTTCATATTAGCCTCCTAATTGGCCGAAGCCCTCGCCTGGGCCACTCCGCTGCTGGACCCAGTAGATCCGCTAACGGCTAACCTGCAAGCCCTTCTACGGGGTCTGAAACTGTCTTTGAGGAACCTGGTGTACCTCATCAGCTGCCGCAGACACTGCTTCCGCCTCCGTCTGGGCGACTCCACTGTGGGACACTACTCTGTGCAGTTCCGCACCCTGTAGCCTCGGAGGTAAGAACTGAGAACAATGAGGATCTGGTGGCTTACTTTTCTGGACAAGGCCTCTGGGACGTATTCAGGACATGCTGCGGGTCGAGACCTGACCTACTTCACTGGACGAAACTGTTCGGTTGGTCACCCGGATCGATATCCGTTTAGCCGAAAGGAAACAGGAGCTCCGCCTCCAATCGCGAGTCCACCGACGCCTCGCCAGCTACTTCGCTTAGCTCGGATCTACCAACGCCCTTCCATTCCTTCGCATCGGGTTCTTGAGGACGACCCATGCAGGTGAAATGGGCACACATCTGACCAGGAGGAACCGCTTCGCGCGACGTTCTCAGCAGTTGTGCTTTCTACTGTGGCGGTTCCGGTACTTCATTGGAGACTGTCCGGTGCACCCTGGGTAAATTACGCACCTAGGGCGCGTAGGAGAGGCAACCTAGGTGTCAGTGCGGCCTCTCCACCGTCTGACCATTTCGGTTATTTGCGGAACCTCGCGGACAGCCACCATCCAGACCACTGCCTTCCTGGGACTCGGGTCACCGCCGGTAACTTCATTAGCACATTGCACTGGTGTCTCAGTACCGGCTTCAGTGACCTCCCTGCAGAAAACCTGTTCGTGTCATCGCAGTGGCGAGTGCCTCAAGAGATGCTTTTCGGTTCTGCACTGCGCCCCTCATCTTGCAGATTGGGGTGTTACATCAGGAATATATGAGTTTTTAGTACTGCCTCGATATTCTGTTTTCTGGAGATCCTCCTGGTCTCCCTGTTGCAAGAGCATGCTCCGACACTGAATTGGAACAACAGGCGAGTTTCTTCGTTGGGGCCCAGCTGTCACTCACGATGCCTTTCGGGCAGTCCGCCCGGTCATTCTTTGCCGTTTACTCTAAAATTACAGAAAGCTCTGCCAGGTCTGCCTGCTCCTTTCAGGACTATGCTGATGTTTCTCTGAAAAACAGGCGAATCTCTGCCTCCGCATCAGCCCTTCGATTGCCCTATTGAGATCTGACAGCCCGGTACTAACTCCTCCTCTAGCCAGAGTTTACACCGCTTTACCGTCCGGTGACAAAGGCAATGACCGACTATTCCAAGAGAAACACTACGCAAAGGCTTCCATACACAAGTCTTCTACACCTGGGGAGGGGATTCTTCTTCGTCGGAAAGAAAGATGGGGACCCTCAGGCCCTGTAGTCGTATTACCGTGCCTGAACGAAAATAACTGTTCAAAGAATCGGTCCCCTGCCTTTTGATCTCCGAGCCCTTTTTGAGCGCATACGTGGCGCAAAATGCTTTTCGAAATTGGATCTACGGGGGAGCCTACAATCTGATTCCATTCGAAAGGGTGACGAGTGGAAAACAGCCTTTAACACCCGTGAGGGCCATTTCGAGTATCTTGTCATGCATTTGGTCTCTGTAACGCTCCGTAGCAGTTTTCCAAAACTTGTGAATGAGATCTTCCGGGACCTTCTATACGTTTGTGTTATGTTTATCTGGACGATATTCTCAATTCTAATTCTCCAGAACCTGGCGACCCACCATACCCACGTCCGCACAGGTGCTCAGACGGTCTCCGGAGTCACCAACATTATGCCAAGCTGGAAAAAGTGTCTGTTCAAACGCACCTCATCCCTTTTTAGGTACATCGTTAGATCAATGGAGCTTCAGAGGACCCGCCAAGCTCTCCGGCAAGTCCTGCAATGGCCTCTTCCAGTGGTCCTTTCAGGCCATTTCAGCGCTTCGTAGGCTTTTGCCAACTATTATAGGCAATTTATTCCTCTGTTCTCTTCTCTGTGGCACTTGGTATGCCCTCACCAAGAAGGGTCGCCGACCCAAAATCCTGGCCTCCGTGCTCAAGAGGCGTTCAAACGTCTGAAAAGCCGCATTGCTCCGATCCTGTTTCTCTCTCGTCCGGACCTACCAGCCCCGTTGTATCTTAAGAAGTCGAGCTCCTCAGTTGTGCCTGGCGCCGTTCATTTTCAGAACAAAAAAGAAAAAAACAAAAAAAAAAAAAAAAAAAAAGAAAAAAAAAAAAAAAAAAAAAAAAAAAAAAAAAAAAAAAAAAAAAAAAGAAAAAAAAATAAAAAGACCTCCTCGGGAAAGTTGCCGAACTCAGTGTGGATCTTCTCCAAGACGCCTTCACCTCAGCCTGAGCGCAAACTACACCATTGGTGGACCGGTGAACTTCTTGCTATTAATTGGCCCTAGAGAATGGCGTCACCTGCTGGAAGGGGCTCTCCAACCCAGTCCGAGATATACACGGGATCACTAGATCTCCTTCTCTATCTGTCAATTCTGCCCAGGATTTGAAATAAAAACAATAATAAATAAAATAAATTATATCTCCCCCCGCGACAAGCAGTGGTCGCTTGTTCTTCGCTCGTTTCAATTTCCTTTACACTTCCAGAAAACTGGCTGAATAATAAACGTCAGGGCAGACGCTCACTCCAGATCCTCTGATACGGTGGGCGCTGGTGCCACCCCTACAGCACATTATTCCTATGGAACGGCTTCTTGCTGCTGCTCCTGTGAATTATTCAACAGTACCTCCGGGGAAGACTACGTGCCGTCCTGCTTTGCGGATCAGAATCCTTAAATGGGACATTTTCTCAAACTGCGGGCCATCTTGGGATTCACAAGTCCGCACAACTCATCTCCAGATACTACTGGTGCCCCACCTCTGATGAAGACGTTCGGGACTTTGGCCTTTTGTGGACACTGCGTTCAGCTTAACCCGGTTTCCTACAAGCTCAGCTTGCCTCCCACTTTGCGGTGTCCCCGAACGCCCTTCCATGTCTCGCTCCTCAAGCCATGGGTGCTGAATCACTTCTCCCGTGGATCTGGCTCGCCGTCTCCTGTGGCCGAATCGGCATAACATCTTTGAGGTCAAGGAGGTGCTGGCGCAGAAGACAGTAGGGGGAAGCGGGTTCTTTCTCATCGACGTAAGGGGTTCGGGCCAGAGGTGCGTTCGTGGGGCCGGATAAGGCAATCTGTCACCAGCATCTACTGGCTAAGGTTCAAAAAAGAGGGGGTGACCTAAGGGGGGGGGGGTACTGTCTGGCGCCGCGGGCGCCGTGGCCCTGCGGCCGTTTCCCTGCCTGCCAGGGCCGCGGCGGCGGGTTCGCGGTCACCCTCGCGGCCCACCCTCGTCCCCTCGCCGGCTCGCTTACCTGGCCCCGCTCCGCGTGAAAACAGCGCTTCTGTTCTGTCCCGGCCGTCGGGCGCATGCGCCACCCTCTAGCGCGCGTGCGCTTGATCGCTGCTTTTTTATGTAGGTTTTATTTAAAGGGGCCAGTGTCCCGGTATCTTGCTTTTTTGCGGGCGCTGGTCCTATATAATGTTTTCCGCCCCCAGGCCCTGTTGCAGTATTGTTGGTGTGCTTAGAGTGAGTTTGGAGTGTCCTTGAGTCCATATTGCTTATCCGTGTACCAGTCGTTCCCGCTACGTTTCCTGGACCCTTGCCTGTTGCCGCCTGCCCTGACCGTCTGCCTGCCTCTGACCACGCGAACCTCTGCCGCCTGCCATGACCTTCTGCTTCGTCCCGACTACGACTTTGGATTACGATTTTGTACCAACGCTGGTACCCCGGCCGCCACGCACAAGTCACATCAGGGGTATTCGACCTGGTAGACTCATCGCCGACTGCAAGTCCATCCCACTTTGCGGGGGCTATGGTGAAAACCGGGGGCTTCTTTGATTCCGTTCCCTGGATTGGCTTAACTACACCACTTGCCGTGGTTCAGCGGATCCACCGTACCGTCACAGTGATTATTTAACCTTGTGTGTGTTTTTTTTTATTTTCTCTTATTGATTTTCATTTTTTTTTTGTTTTCTGGTTTATTTAGTCCCCACTATCCATATTGTAATCATTCATATAATGCTTGCTTTGCTTAGTACCACTAAAGATTATTGCCTTAGAAGATAAAGCCGTTGCAGACCTGGAGACCTTGTCACCGAACTGATTAAGTATCCTGGACATTTTGCAGAAACTGTATTGGGGTCATCAAATGCATACAGATTTAGCAATCAATAAATGATAAACCTATTGTACTTATCCTACAAGGCTCTATTGATGTCCTTAGTATAAGGAAAACATCTAATAAGGAAAAATTTATGAAATACTCTTTAATTTTTCTTGTTTTGTGAGGTTGGCATATTGGGTCTTCGGAATCCAGTTATTAGTTTTCCATAGGTGTTTATGGTTCAAACATTTTGGGTGATTTTAACATAGAATGGTCGTCCCGGAACCAATTCATATGGTATGTTGAGGGACATTCTTTACAACCAATTTTAATCTTTTAAATGGACACTTTGGCTCAAGAAAGGGGTATTTTTTTTGGTTAAATTCAATGTCTGGAAATCTTTTCAAACAGCTGTTTGACAATGTTATTTTTCATTCTGCAGTCTTATGCAATTAAAATATTGTGCCTGAAGTTTTCTGTCATTCTTATGTTGATTTATTTTTTGAGAAAGCAAAAAAATATTGCTAAAAAGAATTATATATGTATATATATATATATATATTATATATATATATATATATATATATAGATACACACACACAGGCAGCACCTGACTTACAATGTGGGGAATGCTGGCACCTTGTAGTCCATGTACCACAGTAAAACAGTAGCTGTGAGCCGACAAGTTTCAGCATGCCACAGCAGCAATTTGAAATTGGGGTGAAATCTTCTTTGGGTTAACAGATACAAAATCAAATGTAAAACCCTGCATCTGAAATAAAAAAAAAAAAAAAAAACTTTTGTGCTGGGTTTCATTAAATAATATATTGTTCTAGATCTACATACAAATTCCACTAAAAACAAAACCTACTCAGTCCTATACCGTGTCTGTAACCCAAGGGGAATGCAATATATCTATTTCTTATCTATCTATATGATCTATCTATATAGGTAGACCGTCGTTAAAAATAGAGAAAAAATTAGATACTCCAGAAATGTTCTAAGTCATTAAGCCTAAGGTGGGTGCTTTAGGCTATATAGAAAAGATAGATAATCTTGCCAGTTGTCTTTTTGTGATAGTAAAGAGATAAAACTCACAATGGCTGGAAGACCAATCTCAGTTTATATATTGATGCAGCAAATTATTATCTGCTGTAGAATAGCTCTGTTTTGTTTTTTTTTACAATAGTGTAGATAGTTGGAATAGGGATGTGCTCTATTAGTTCTTGAAAAAAGATCTAGATAATATAAGGACTAGGGGCAATGACAATAAGCAAATCTGCGGGATTGAACTTTTTTCAAGGCAGGATTCCACTAAAGGCAAGATTAGGTGGTATCATTTAGGGGCAGTGTTGATTCATATCTTCTCCACTATCTATCCTCCACAGATTGTTACTTCGATTTAGCATATAGACTTTTCACCATTTGTTACCTCATTGATTCTATTGTGCAATGGTTGTAAGTAGCAATGCTACCTATTTACTACATTCTATTTGTGCATGAACATACATAAAAAATTAAACGTTTTGTTTTTAATAAGAGTTTTGATTCCTTTCTGTGGTAGAGTTGTTCAATTTACTTAACAAAACATTACTAAGCTAATATTGCCATATAAAAAAATATATTACTCCCATTCCTCTTCACTTCCATTCCAGGCGGTTGGTACATGTTGATGTGGGAAAAAAAATAATAAAGGATTTTAAAAATTAAAAAATAAAGTCTATGATATGGACCACCTGCGTGAGTTGTCTGGAAGTTGAGGACCAGGGAGTATAGATAATAAGAAGATGTATGGTGTCTAGCATTTAGCTGGTGTTGTTGTTTTAATTGGTATATAACATGTAGTGTCTGAGTGGATAGGTGCATCTGCTGGGGAATCATAAAATATTTATCAGTAAATTGATTTACGTATATACTCGTGTATATGCCGACCCGAGTATAAGCGAGGGCACCTACTTTTGCACAAAAAAAGGGAAAAAGTTATGACTCGAGTATAGCTAGGGCTGGATAAAACTGCAAACGGTACTGGTGAATTTTTAAAAAAATAAAAATAGATTACCATAAAATTACATAGCAGTTGATGTCCGCCATTAGCAGATAATAGGCAGTTTAATTGTCCCATAGGCTGGTATAGGAGCTATATGTCCCCCATAGTACTAGGCAGGATATAGGTAGGCTATAGGTAGTACTAGGCAGGTTAGGCAGGCTTATAGGCAGTACTAGCAGGTATGGTACTACTAGGCAGGTATAGGTTGTCTAGGCGGTATAGGTAGTACTAGGCAGGTTAGGTAGGATTATAGGCGAGTACTAGCCAGTACTAGGCAGGTATAGGTAAGTACTAGGCAAGGGTATAGGTAGTACTTGGCAGGTATAGGTAGGATTATAGGCAGTACTAGGCAGGTATAGGCATTACTAGGCAGGTACAGGTAAGCTTTGGCAGTACTAGGCAGGTATAGGTAGTAATAGGCAGGTATTGGTTAGTACTAGGCAGTATAGGGTAGGATTATTGGCAGTACTAGGCAGGTATAGGTAAGTACTAGGCAGAGTATAGGTAGGCTTATAGGACAGTACTTGCAGGTATAGGTAGTTACTAGGCTGGTTAGGTAGGCTATAGGTAGTTACTAGGAAGGTATAGGTAGTACTAGGCAGGTATAGGTAGTATAGGCAGGTATAGGTAAGCGTTTTGGCAGTACAAGGCAGGAAAGGGTAAAAACAACGGGTATAGTGGGGCTTAAAAGGCATTTAATATTGGGTAAAAAAGCATTTATAGGTAGGCTATGGTAAAACTGGCCTTTATGAATTTTTAAATCTTCATTAAGGTAGAACCTATACAACAAGGCCGGAAAATTAGAAAACCACCCGAATTAAAATTTTTCCGGAACCCGGTACCTTAAAGGCAGAACAAAAGCCCGGAAAGGGAAAGGTGAAGGAAACCCCTTTTTAAAAACAAAAAAAAATTTCACTTACCTGGCTCCCCCTTTTTCCCCCGCTCCCCACTCCCCCGGCCTCCCTCGCTTGGTTGGCCCCCCTCCCACCGCTTTTTTTCCCGGCACAGGCGGGGAACGTCATCGGGCCCCGGGGCACTGGCAGCGTGTTTGACATGCACGTTTCCCTGGGCCGGGGGACCCGGGGAAACACCACGGCCCTCCCCGGAGATTTGGGGCGGCCGCCCGGAGTCCATTTTGCGGAGAAAGGGAGCCCCCTCGCTCTGATGCCCCGCAGTGGAAAACTCTTCACCGTTGGCCTCCGGAAGTCGAAACAGGGGAAAGATGACGGACAGGGGCCCTGGGCCAGCGCAGGGGCCGGGAACACTGTCAGCCGGGGCTCGGCCTTCAGATAAATGCGCTCCGTGAGGACCCTTTCATATAACGAAGCGCCCGTCACACATGGGGGCCAAATCGAAAGCCCTGAGTCCGACGGGAAATCGAGAAAAAGCCGAGGGAGGTTTTTTTTCAGCAAATTATTTGGGCTGAAAAACCGGTTTAATACTCAGTATATACGGTAATATGTTCAGACTCTTGCATAATGTATGATAGTATGGAAATAAGGAATATGATAAAGAATGAAGAACAAAAGGGAAAAAGGAAAAAAGAATAAAAGAAAATAATTTTAAAAAAAAAGAATACAGAGAGCGGAAAAGTGCCAAAGCAGTACATTAAAGGTACATAAAATGGGGTGCTTGCATAAAGGAGGGGCCCCCTCACACTTTCTAACCCTTTAACCACAATGGCCCCAAAGACATTGGATAAAATTCATATTAATTTTAAAAGGGTAAAAACTTACATAACCATGAAACAATCAATAGAAAGAAAAGCAAAAATAGCAATCAAATCTTTGGAATGTTTTACTTTATTTTTTGGGCCAATAGATTTGGGTGATTTGGGGGGCGGGCAAAGATATTAAAGGGGTTTTCCACCACAATAAATTAGTTTTAAAAAACATGTGGGAAACGGAAAATTTAAAGATTTTTTACCAACAGGTTTGGGAACGGGAACCCCCGGGGGGATGGGTAAAACCCCCGGGTGGGCCCCCCCCGGAGTTCCCTGGGGCCCCCCGGAGGCAGTGCCGTTGCCCCCCGGGGGCCCTGGCTGCGCATCCCCGGGTTTTCACTGAAGGGCCCGGGACCTGCCCCCCCGAGCGCCCCAAAACCGGGCACGGGATTTTGGGGACTAATGTCCCCGATTTCCCGGGCTGCGGGGTGTCAGCGGGGGAAAGGGTGTCACTAGCGCTGCTCTCCCGCTGCTCCCCCTGCAGGCGAAGATTTTTTGGGCCCTTCACCCTTTCCCGGGCGCCGCCCCTACGCGAAGTGGGCGGCGCGGTGATGGGCGCCCACCGCGCCCCTAGCGGGGCGGCGGGATTTGGGCGGGGAGTTTCGGAGGGGGGCCCGGTACCCGGGCGGGGGTAATGGCTGCTTTTTTTTTGTTTGTTTTTTTTTCTACCTAAAGGGTCCTGGCAAAGAATGGGCCCCGGCTACCTAAAGGAGGCCCTGAACTAAGGGAAAGGGGGGCCCGGGATACCTAAAGGGGGGGGGGGGGGGGGGGGGACTGGGGTAAGGGGGGGCCCGGGTTTAACCTAAAGGGGGGCCCCGGGGGGCTTAAGGGGGGGGGGGAAGGGGGGGGCCCGGGCTACCAAAAGGGGGAAAAGACCCAAAACTAATGGAGGGGGGCCCCTGGCAAAACCCTAAAGGGGGGCCCGGGCAATGGGGGGCCCCTTTGGGCTAACCTAAAGGGGGGCCCTGACTAATAAAAAAAGGGGGGCCATGGCTACCAAAAAGGGGGGCCCCTGACTAATGGAAGGGGGGCCCCGGGGTTTACCAAAAAAGGGGGGCCCTTCTAAGGGAAAGGGGGGGCCCGGCAATCAAAAGGGGGGTCCCTGACTAATGGAAGGGGGCCCCCGGGCCACCTAAAGGGGGGCCCGGGAAAAACCAAAAGGGGGGGCCCTTACCAAGGGAAGGGGGGGGCCCGGGCTACCTCAAAGGCGGGCCCCTTTGGCTACCTAAAAGGGGGGGCCCCTTTGGCTAATGAAAAGGGGGGGCCCTGGTAACTAAAAGGGGGGGCCCAGGCTAATAAAAGGGGGCCCCTGGCTAAGGGAAAGGGGGGCCCCTTTGGTCCAAACCTACGGGGCCCCCTTTAAAACTACCTACGGGGGGGCCATGACTGTCAAAAGAGGGCCCTAACAACCTACGGGGGGCCCTGACTACCAAAAGGGGACCTGACTACCTAAAAGGGGCCCTGACAAAACCAAAAAAAACAAAAGGGGCCCCCCCTGATTTCCTGAACACAAGCAAAAAGGGAAAGGCCCCCCCCTAACTGCCTAAAAAACCCAACCAAAAATAAACCCCCAAAACCCCCTGAAAACCCACCTAAATAGACCCCTAACGCCTGTATACCAAAAAAAAGGAGCCCCCCTAACGGGCCTGTACCCCCACCAAAAGGAGACCTCAAACCCTCCCTTTTTTCCCCAAAAACCCCTAATGGGAAACCCCCCCCCCCCCTAACCCCCCCCCCCCCCCCCCCCCCCCCCCCCCCCCCCCCCCCCCCCCCCCCCCCCCCCCCCCCCCCCCCCCCCCCCCCCCCCCCCCCCCCCCCCCCCCCCCCCCCCCCCCCCCCCCCCCCCCCTTACAGCCCCCCCCCCACCCCCCCCCCACCCCTTAAAAAGGAGACCCATAATTTCCTTCTACCGGGTAATAAAAATTAGGAGGGCAGCAGCCCATAGTTGTAAGCTTTAAACTCCAGGGGGAAAACCCCCCTCACCACCCCCCCAACCCCCCTTAGGGAATTAGGCCTCTAATTTTTAGGCTTGTACCCCCTTCCCCCACCCCGGGAAGTTTGACAGAGGTGGGAATAGGTAAAAAAATGCGGGAAAATTGGGGATTCTAAGATTTTTTGTGAAAAAATTTCGGCAGGGATGATTGGTGACCGGGGACAAGTCATCATGGCGGGGTGGAACAATGCGAAAAAAAGGGCAATAAGAACACTAAATGGGGGAAAAAGGAAGGGACCCTCAAAAAAGAACTTCTCCGGGTTTTCCCCTGATGCAGGGGTTATTTCCCTTCTATTTTTGGATCAGTGCTTTTTTCACTGTAATTTTTGGCCCCTGAGCTGGTGTCTAACCCTCTTTTTGGGGGTCTCTATTTTGGCTGTTTTTTATCCCTTTAAGGTTTTTCTGACATCTATGGGGTCCTAAAGGTGATGTTTTTAGGTTAAAACCTGACTGGTGTCTACCCCCTTTTGGGGTCTTTTAAAAGGGGGTTTTTTGAAATTTTATACCTAGCGGTGCTGACCACTATTTTGGCCCTTTATTTTGTGGTGTTGAAGGTTTAAATACCTAACGGGTCTGACATCTATGTTTTTCTCTATGGGGGTTTGGTGGTAGGTTTTTACCTGAGCTGATGTCTAAACCCCTATGTGGCTTTTAAAATGGAAGTTTTGTGGGTTATCCCTTTGACTGGTTCGCCCTTTCTTATGTGGTCCTATAGGGGTTGGTTTTTGTAGTTTTTTTAAAACCTGGGGCTGGTGTCTAACCTCTATGTGGTCTCAAAATGATGGTGTTGTGGGTTTAAAACCTTTGAGCGGGTTTGCCCGGCCTCAAATGTGGTCCCCTTTAGGGTGGTTTTTGTAATTATAATTGAGCTGGTGCCCCTGACCTCTTTTGGGGTCTCTTTTAACGGTTTTTGTATTTTAAGGGGTTTAAAATTTCCCAAGCGTAAAAAGTGCCCTGATTGTAAATGAACACCACCCTGTGTTTGGAGTTACACTTCTATTTTCCCTTGCGGGGTTTTTAAATTTTAAAAGGGTGGTGGGGTGCGTGCCCAAAGGGGAAATGGGGGGGGGAAAAATATTGTGCGGTTTGGGGGATAGGGAAAGGAGCTATTTAAAGCCCGGTGCCCCAATGAGTGTTAGACGAAAAAAAGTTTGACTAATTCCCAAATTGTACTACACAATACAGTTCTGTTTTGCACACTGTATTATGTGGTAAAATGGGCGCATTAATGTCCGAGAGGCCGGTAATATTTTCATGTACAGTAGGATGGGCCCCCCAAGATCAACTCCCCTGTGGGCCTCAAACCCCCCAGTCCGACACTGTTTACCAAAGACATAGCTATTCTGTTGTTGCTTTATTTAGGAGTTAGGGGAGATTTCTCTAGGTTACTGTCTCTTTCTGCTATCATTGCTCTAGCTGCCTTGTCTGACCATTATGATTTCACTTCCTGCAGAGTGTGACATTCAGCACAGGAGCTTGTTTATCTATGTTATTGATGAACGTCAAACCTTAAGACTATGTTCACTCGGCTTATTTTGGGACGCATTTCAGCCCGTAATTCGCGCCGTACTGCGTGAATTACAGGCTGAAATACGTCCCAGTTATTACGGTAATCCACAGTTCTCGGATTAGCGTAATAACTCGTATGTCGCGTATTAGTTCAGGGGGTAATAACTTAGTTTAATTATTTGATCACTTAAATAGTATTGTTCCTATTACCGGCCCCTGCGGTTTCTCCGGCGCATGCGTCGTGTTTGAAGGGAAGGCGTCCACTGCCCCACTTCCGGCAGTCCTGCGCTTCTGTGCATGCCCGAAGGAAATTTTCCCCGGACATGCGCACAGCGCTTCATAGATGCCGAAGTGGCCCCCCGGCACCAATTCCCCACACGGGGCCTGCGCACCACCACAGGTAACATCACACTACACACACATAAGTACCCATCAGGCAATCTCCCAACACTAGACGAGCATTATAAAACCATTCATCGTGACACCTATAAATAAAGAAACACTGTAAGGATGGTATGGCTCACTACATTAAACCTAATACTTAATTAATCTATGTATAGCAAAATCACACCATTACATAGAAATACAACATATATTATGCCGAAGGACGACAGCAGATAATCTTATAGTCATCCGGACTTCTTCATTTCTCGACATATCAAAATGGAGAAAGTAAGTGTTCATAATAATATGCCATCACAGCGAGGTCATTCGAATCAGTTCTCTTCCAGAGCAGCAAGGTCGTACTTTTAGTATACATGACAATAATGGTAGTGTGACAAAAGCCTCGAACTATTGATTTAATAAAGAAAAAGTTAAAACACAATAAAAATGAGGACAATATGAGACAGAGACATAAAGTCAAATTAAACATAGAAAAAGCTAAGGTCAAGAAGGAAAGACCATTGTGTATCACATACAGGGTCACATGATAAACATATGAACCTATAAGTATCACAGGAAAGGTGCAAAATTCAATTTTTCATTAAGTCCAATCGGGCCATAGTATCAATGGCCACAATCCATTTGGTTTCTCTTTGTTCCAGGGCTCTCATTGCACCACCCCTAATACCCAAATGAACCAAATCAATACCCCGTACTTTAAATAATTTCGAATCGCAATTGTGTTATCTCAAAAAGTGTCTCGGTAGAGGTTTCAATTGGTAAATGTCTTCATAGTCCCTTGCTGCTGTTATATTCCGTATATGTTCCCGCACTCTTACCTTAAGTTCTCGTGTGGTTATCCCAATATAGATTTTGGGGCATGGACAACATGCCATGTATACTACATTTTTTGTGTGGCATGTAATATAATGTCGGATCTTATATCCACGAGTGTCGTCTGATGTCTGAAAGACATCAGTCCTAGTCATGTAACAGCATGCAAAACCTTGTTTAGGACCTTTAGTGCTAAACGGATTACGATTTTGTACAGTATAATGGCTCTTGACAAGACAATCCCAAATTTGGTTTT